>JBBPDC010160488.1:0-18785 GCA_037974485.1 Hemigrammopetersius urotaenia | reverse complement strand
ATTTGGAAATGAGGAGAAATATTGTCAGCGGTTCTTAAAAACGAAGGCAGAGCTGCTCAGTTCAGTACTCGCAGCTAGAAAAGATCCATCCTGAGAAAGTGGCCCACATGCACAGAGTACCATGCAAATGTTTTAATCTCCAGAGAAAACATAATATAATATAATGCAAGTAAACAGTGCGCAGCCATTAGAGAAGCATCAGTGACGTGGTGTGGAGATTATAGAAGTGTGTTGTTTGGGACGCAGCTCCCGTTTGGCTCGATCAGTTCTTCATCAGATTAAGCCAGAAACGCTGTGGATGGAATTTTCCAAATGCAAATGATAACTGGAAAAATCTAGAACCAAATCTGTGATTTTCTCTCCAGCTCCTGGAAAATACTGTTTACCAACAAACAAACACAAATCTGTTACTGATTTCTTCTTTGTTTGCACATTAACATTAAACTGCATTGCTGGCACACAGGCACTCACTGCTGAGATAAATAACTTGAAACTATTTGCTAAGGAGCATAAGACCGGTGCATAGACTGCATACACACACACACACACACACACACACACACACACACACACACACACACACACACACACACACACACACACACACTAAATGGCCTGCAGGCAAGGAAAGCAACGGGGATGAACAGAATCAGGGGTGTGTTTGTGTTCTTTATCTACAGAGTATAAAGGATGGCCAAAAAAGCAATCCTGCTCCTGAAGAGTGTGCACAGAAACACGTCAGCAATTCGCCAGCCTTCTGCAGCTGTGAGTGTGTCGATGCACAGTCTTAGTCAGAGTAAAACCTTGTATCTCCATTTTTGTTTACGTTAGCATGTTTTTTTTAACGCAATTTACAAGCTGCCCTTTACATTTCATGATGAATGGACTGACAGAAGTGGTCCACAATGAGACAATGAGAGCTACTAGACAGCTAAAGATTAAAGAGTATATATACACACATGTACACACAGACATACAATTTTGTAAAGTGTACAGTTTATATAAGTTATTTTGCATAGATTTTATTCCATCATTCTATGCTGCTTCTTTGGTTCTCTCCACTTTGCTGCTGTAACAATAAGAATTTTCCATAATAAAAGGCTGTCTAATCATAATTAAATGGTGTTTCATTCTTCTCATGTAAAGACATTATTCTGGAGAGGGAAAGTTTTATTCCGCCAGCGCTGGTCTGGTACTGTTTCAGATCTGCTTTCTGTGTTAGCGTACCTTTTCTCATGGAGGTGCATGCAGCGCACAGTTGAGGTATGGCCGTACAGTGTGTGGATACAGTCCCCCGTCTCCGCGTTCCACACCTTCAGAGTTCGGTCTGTGGAGCCGCTGATGATGATGTTGTCCCTCATTTGAGACGACCAGACTCCACCGGTGTGGCCCACTAATGTCCGCAAACACTGCAGAGAAAAAGAATGAACCAAGCTGGTAAGACGACCATTCGGACCAATATATATATATATATAGGCTCAAGATCAACAGCGGGGGAATGTATATTTTCTCACACACAGTTCAGTTCATCATTCTGACTTTCTCTTCAAACGAGCAATCAGAGCTGTGTATGGAGCGCAAATGAAACGGCCGATCTTGTTCCGTAAGAAGGTGCAGGCGGCTCTAATGACTGAAGAAACACATTCTTCTTTACAGATGATGGATACGATATTGATTGCAGCAATAACAGAAATCCCTCACGTTCATCCACCAGGCCAAAGACCATTTTCTTCACGTTTAATTAAAACGGCTCGATTCAATTTCATTTCTCAGGAAACTGAAATGAAAGAAGGTTCACTTGCCATCACTCGGCAGGATACCCCCTCACGCAGGAAGCTCCGGATCAAAGAGAAACACCAGATGATCAAAAAATGAAAAATACTGAGGGTTCACTGTCCTTAAAGCAGCCACCGCCCTCCTTCTAAACATCCCTCTCTCATCTTTGTTTTCTTCTCCATCTCTTTTCGACTCACGTTTCACTTTCTTTCATCGTTCTCTCCCTCCATCATCTTTCTCTTTTTGTAACTCTTTCTTCTCCTCTAGTGTCTTTCTATCCGCCTCGCTCTATTTCTCTCATATGATCAACAGTTACGCATCATTAATCTGGAAGTGCCGACTTAAACCCCCCCACCCCCAATCACAGAACTGTTTGCGTTTTATTAAGCGGCGCTTTGCTCCGTCGTCCTTCTCCGGTTTGACTGAACAAAAGAGACTAATTAGCAAGTCAACCCAATTAGTGATAACAGCTAACCATTATTGTACTGGCCAAGGGGACAAATGGAAATCACAAAGCTGACAACAGAGAGAGAGAGAGAGAGAGAGAAAATTAAGCTGACATCAGCAGAAAACGGTGTGCAGAACCCTTATACATGTAATATGTACAAATTAATCAAATATAAATAGTTAATGAACTGAATGTTCATTGCGCCCTCATTCATTCGATCAATAAACAGATAAGGGCTTCCAGATTCCAGAAGACTAACAGAAGTAATGTTGACACAGCTAAAGAAATATTCACAAAAAAAAATATCAAAAATAAAAAAGATGAAGAACCAGGGGGTCCATAACGATTTTTTTTTTTGTTTTTTTTTTGTTTTTACCAACCCAATGATTCTTCCACCTTCACACAAAAAAAGAAGCTTCTTCATACTCAGATGAACCATCCATTGAAAGGGTCAATAGTGGTTTCTCTATGGCATCTGCTGTTTTTATTTTTAAGAGTGTAGTCTATTTTTCACATCAACAGAGCAAGTGATTCTTCAAATTCCTGTTTTTATTCTCTTATTGGAAAAAATCTGCAGCCTATTGTGCTCGTCATAATATTGTCTGTATACGTACGATACGTTTATGGAAAAAAAAATATTGTTTTAATGTATCTGTATTAGAGAAGAAAAAAAGAGAAGGTGGGGCTGTTGCATGAATATTAACATCGAACTAAATTATGCATGCTCCAGTCCGCGAGTGTGTGTTACCAGGGTGATGGATCTTTCCCAGGGCACGGCAGAAGGTTTAAATGAAAGCAGAAGAGGCCATAAGAGCTTTCTGCCCGTGTTTGGTGGCGATTACAGCCATTCCAAGCCAACACAGGCTTGAAATGAAAGGAGGCTCAGGCACATGTTTATCAGGCCGTGGAGAAGCCGTGCAGAAGCTCAGCTCTGGCACCAGGGAGACGGGGAGATTAGCCCAGTGCTGAAGAGCGTTTGATGCCACAGATCTAGCTTCAAATTCTTCATTTTTTTCCTCATCTCACTGCATTCCACTCCTGACTGGACGGGCAGCTGGGTTTCGTCTCCAAGAGTACAGCAAATCGGCGCCATGCTTGGTCGCGTTGGTCCAACACATCTAGGCAACACTCAGGAAACCAGGAGAACCGTGACAGAGCAATGTTTCAGCACTCCAGAGTACAGAATCCAGCTCTAAACACTGCTCTTCCACAGACATGTGCTTCTAGATGGGTTTCAGTTCACGTATTTCAGTCAAATCAGGATTTGCCTCCAGCTGTTGAACAGAGAGACTGGAGCAGCTGTCCATTCTTGCCGCTGGTTTTAAAGGCTGTCATTGACCGGTCACGCGCATTCAAGTGGGGAAATGCTTGAAATTTAACTGGTACATACCATACGTTTCAAAATCATTTTCTGACCTCTCTTTATGTCTGAGAATTAAACAGGCTCGTTTCGTCACTGTGCCTCCAAGGCCTTAATGACCTGTGTTAGGATTGGCTGGCCTAAATCGTGCCTTATCCAAAAAGTTGAAACACTCCTTATAACTTCAAAGTGAACACTAACTGAGCATGAACTGACTCAATAAATCATGTCCGTTACTTAGGTTAGAAAAAAACCTAATATACAAGGTTTTGAACTTGGTACGTCAAACTAAACCTGGATCAAAATCCACAATTCCACTGTAAGTTACTCATCTATACTGCCTTACAAAGCCAAAGTGCAGTACCTACAAATGGGGTTCATCTCCTTTGTCTTGTGAGAATATATCCTGGCTCAAAGTTGTCCTTTTCAGAGAAATGATGGTGTCAAAATTGCAGTACCTACAAAATTCATACTAAAACTAAAGCTTCAAAGCCATTTCTCAGTTTTAGCTTTGGTGTAGTTACTGCACTTTGGATTTGTAGGGCAGTATAGTATTAATACTCCATTATTTGTGTATATAACAGTATATTTTAGATTTTTTTTAGAGTTATAATAGGATTTTATTTAGCCTTTATAATTTGTCTGGGCACTCATAACATAAGCTATTTCCTCTGGGATCATGATAATTCTGCAGATTTCCATAATCGTCTGAAATTACAGCCTACTGCTGCAGTACAAGGCAGGGAACGTCAAGTCCACTGCAACATATAGACGCAGCATTACTGACATCACCAATCGGGAGGAACAACGAACTACAGTACTGCAGTTGTCTTTTACACAGTACTAAACTCAATTTCCCCACAGCTTTATGGGTAATGTAGTTCGGACTGAACTCTGCCGAGAGGTCAAATGAAAGGAACTGGTGGCAGATTAAGAGTTGGGAGTGGATGCAATCTCTCTAAATTCACCCAGAGATCATTAGAGATCATTAAAGATGAAATGAAGCCTAAAAAATGCTTTGAGTCGAGGGTTTTTAACTGAACTGATCCAAGGACAGTTTCACCATTTATTTTAATTGCTAAAATTAGCATGTGAGCTGCCAAAGCTGTTAATAGATGAGCAGAAAAAACGCAAATGGAAGCTGCGTGCGTGTGTGTTTATGTCGGAATACACTACTGGCCATAGGAATCAGCAGTGGGCGGATTAATGCAGGTTTTTTTTCCTTTTTTTTCTCCTCCTTGCGCTGCAGCCTGCATGTAAAGAAGTTGGTGGTCAGCCAAAGGTGCAGGCTGAGTCATGGACGGAGAGACAGAGGGGATGGGGCGAGCGAGGAGTACGACAAAGACGGACATCGATGAAGCAAAATGAAAGAGATAAAGCGAAGGAGGAGGAGGAGAAAGAAGTGGGTAGAAAGAGAGCGAGGAAAAGAAAACAGATGAGGGAACGAGAGGGAGACCAAGGCAAAGGGAGAGAGATAAGAGAAGAATGGGAGATGATGAGGCATGGGCAGAGGCAAAAAGAGATGAAAGGAGAGGGGAAAGAAACAACACAATTAGAGAAAGAGCCGTAAAGAAATTAAAGAAAGCATAGAAAGAAATGAACATGGAAAATGAAAAACAAGCTGTTGAGAAATGGAGATGTTCAGAGCTGAAGAAAGATGTGTAGATGAATAACAGTAAATAAGACAAAGTAGGGCTAGTATCTCTCTCTCACACACACACACAATAAACATCATGGTAGCTGACTGGTTCTGTCCTGTGTCTGGATCAGCTACAGATCCCTTCGTCGCCCCACCCACGACCCACCAGAGCCAGTTCTCTGACCACCTCATATCTTCTCAGACATGTTCCTATGATCTCTCAAATAACTTAAGTGGGCGCTGGATTGGTGTGGGCTGTGACCTCAAACATTAAGTAAACTCTCTTTAATATGTGTATGGATCACAGAGCTGTACACTGGACACTTTAAGAAAAATAAATGAAAAAGAAAAGAAAGAGTCCCGAATGCCTTGCCATGTAATTACTGTGAAACCCTTAAGTCTCATTTGGGACTTTTTTTGTACTAAAATTAGATTCGGTTAAAATTCCTAGCAGGATAAAATCAGTGATGGGCATCAGTTACAATAGAAATAACCCCAAAGAGATAGAGACGTTGTGGAAGCCTGGCTCTGTTCGCAACTTCGTGATTTGTTTGTTTCCTCGCCGTTCTATTTGGAACTTCGTTGTTATCGCGGTGTTTGCACTTTTATCCACGGCGTGTTCAAACGAACAGGATGCTACGTTACAGACTAATCTGCTCTCATAATCTCTCACAGTATGAGGCCTGTTCATTCACCGGTGCCAGAAACACACTCTAATCTCTACTCATCACAGATAACACGGATACATTCATTTCTCCTGCTCCATTCATCTCACACTCCTTCGGCTGGATCCCCCCACCCGAACGCAGCAGACCACAATTTAAACCTCACTGTACATGAACCGCAGGTTAGTGGAGCTCTCAAACACCAACAGGCCATAGGAAACACTGCGGACAGATCAGACACCTTTTACTCAGGCTCTCCTCCAGGCCTGTCACCTGAAAATCACCTGTTCAACAACACTTCTTAATACTTTACACTTTAATACTAAATTCCACTAAATTCCATTATGAAGACGCAAAATCTTTCAGAGGTCCTTGATGTGGTCCTAGAAAAACGTCAGAATTGTTCACAGTGGTGGTGAATGGAACATGTTCCCTCATAGAAAGTTCTTACATGAAATGGTTATGAAGGCGGTGCTTGATATTTGAATGTTTCAAGAAGCTTTTGGTCTAAAAGTAAGTCTATTCGTAGTGGAGGGTTACATCTAGGATGTTGTGAGGCAAAATAGACCCCAAAGAAAACTGATTTAATTCAAATCTGCCATTATTTTATTTTATATCATCAGTTCCTATAAACACCCAGAAACGTGTTGCTTCACTGGTGCGTTTGGAAAACTTTGTGCTGTCAATACGATGCCTGGTTCCATTCACCACCACAGTAATGAAATCAGAATCTGTTTTTCCTACAATAAGCAATTTCACACCACCCCCCTGTGGCAATATTCTGGGAAAAATTATGATATTTCTCTTTAAGTCAACATATTTATCACCATCAAGAAAACAAAATTTGTTCTAAAATATTCCATCGTTTTGCGGGATGCTCTTTTCCAACCTGTTCAATTTCCTACATTTGCTGTACTTCACTTATATTTAAATCATACTGTTTTAATAAATGATTTTAAATTTATTGGCTGGAGTCGGACATCAATGTATTAAATGGCCCATGTTATGGAAATCCAAATAACATTGAAAGAAAGAGCTTGAAGCACATCAACACTGTTAAAGTTTCAAATGGACTTTTCATTTCCTCAAAAGTAGCCTGTTTTAACCTGTGATGTCACAAAAAATATACAGCAGAGTAGCCCTGCCCATTTACACGGCAATCAAGAGTGTTTTAGACGTAGACGTAGTACAGGGCAGTCACTTCAATCAGAACATATTTAGATATATCAGTATTAAAGGCACAATAACAAACAGGGCTGGGCGATTAATCGAAATCAACATTCAGAACCTATAATCGATCAAATTTTTCCAGGTCGATTATTTCGATTACTTTCCCTTTAAAAATATAGATAGTAGATTGTGTGTTTCCTTCAATTATTTTTAAATCAAGTAATGCACCCTTCATTCAAAAATCTCTCACTTGTAATATGTGAGCATATTTACTGTACAAATCTTGTCAGTGAACTAAATAAAATAATCGTTCATTAATCGCAATAGAGTTAAAATGTTCAATTAATCGAGATTTTGATTTTAGGCCAAATCGCCCAGCCCTAAACAAACACACCCGATTCAATTCTAAGGGATGAAGAGAAGCTGAGAACTAGTGATGGATATTTATTGGGATTTTGGCACAAATGATAGGAGCCAAAAATACCCCAAGATGAGTAAAGTTCAACCATTAGCAACCATTAAGTCCATACTAGTCTCAGATGAGAAGTGCAAAGGGGAATTCCACTGCTCCAAAACAGCAACAAGATCAGCACCTCAACAACAGAGAGCAAGCGAAAGGAAGAGAGCGAGAGGGAGAGAGCAAGAGAGTGTGAGAGAGAGAGCGAGAGAGAGAGTGAGAGAGAGAGAGAGAACACAAGCACACCAGGGCTTTGAATCTGTGAGTTAAATTCCAGCAAAAACAGAGAAGCACAAGCCGGCCAATTTCCCTTAATCATCCATGATCTCCAGTCAATTTATAACTGAAGCACTCCAAAGGAACGAGGGTCTACTGCGGCGTGGGCTTAATGAGCTCTGCGCACTTATGTGGAAAAAGGAATTTCAACTATTCTCTCTCCCTGTGACATTCTTCGAATCGCCTTTATCTCCAAACAATCCCTGACTGAGACTCTCACTGAGAAACAGAGACTGGGAGATGGGGACAAAGACCTTCGACAGTCGAAGGACAACAAAACAAGTGCTGTGGTGGAGAAAAGCCACAGAACAGACACATATCAGGACAGACTGTCACACAAACCATATCTAAGCTTACTTATGTAATATGGACTCTATACATATGCTTTATACATGACATAGTAAACATATGCTTCATTACATATGTAATGTATGTAGTTTATCTCATAAATAATACATAGATGTATGCAGTATGTCCTATAAGCACTCTGTGCTCTTTCAGTATTAACAAGAGAACCATGGAGCTACAAAAAACACTTTACTGAAGGGTCCACCATTTTCTCTCTGGTTTAAGCTCAGACCCGGTTTAACCACACCCCCTCACTTCAAGATGGATATCAACCGAGGTCCAGGGTGGGGCTTGACAGACGGCCATTTGAAAGCTGGACCAAGTCTCTTCAGATGATTTTATTGATCTCAGCCAGAGAACGTTTGGGCCTTGGTCAGGGAATATATGGTCAGGACCCACGTCTAAGGGGTTTTATGGCACTTAGCTGATGAACTGAAGTGTAACGGCAATGGAGATGCAAGCGTACGCAAGCGCACGTGCGCGCACACACACACACACACAGGTTAGCGCGGATGGTGTTTAGAAAGCTTGAATGAATGATGCTGGGAAAGAACGGGGGATGGGAGAGCATGACCTACATAGAAAAATCTACATTTTACACTAAATAACTTCATGGTTATGATTTTACATTACGATGCACATTAGCACGGGAGGCGCATTAGGTGCGATACTGCAGAATGGCCTCAAGAAGACAAATGTGAAAACACATTTCAAAATATTTGCATATCTTGAAAGAGAAAAAGAAAGTAAGAAAATTCTAAATTAATATCTGAGGAATGACTAATGTTACAAACCACATACATATGATCAAACAATTTTCCAACCAAGAAATGTAGTGCTGGCAAGTAACCAGGGACCACTGACAAAAAAAAAAAAACATCCCTCATCGTGCTATTTATCAATCATATTATACGTCAAATGGGTTTAAAGCAGTCATTTGCTTTAGATTTCAAGACCCAAGCTGTTCGCTTTGGTAGTAAAAATTAGCACATGCCACCTGTTCTATAATGATGTTTGGGTGGTGTGTGGATTAAGCGACTTGGACTAGATCAGTTGTCAGAAAAGAATAATAGGAATAAAGAATAGCGAAAATACAGTAATTACAGTCATTATCTGAAGGGACATCCATATTTAAACAACTATTATGTACCAAAATCAAATGTAATAATGTCACCATAGTCCACCACCCTTTAGGCTGCATGTTTATAAGCACTTTGTTATAAAATTGGTCTTCATCTGTCATTTTTGGATTTTTTGTGCAGTTATTGTGTTCTATAAGTGCTGACCAGATCCTTGTTCAGTCAGCCAACTCAAATCTGACTTTTCAGCACATTTGATCTGAGCAGCAAAGACTGACTGCCACACGAAATTTGACTTGTTTTTACTAGGCGGATTAAAGCTGCACTTCTTGTTTCAAAAACGAGTCTGGATTTCTGTCTGAACGTTCAGAAATGATTTCATATACTTCAGAGCGGGCAACACATCGTAGAGCAGATTTAAGAGCATACATTTTCTCTTCAAAAAAAACATACTTGTGTTTGTCGTTACTATGACGACCGATGCAGATATGCAAGTAAAGGCATTTACAGAATGACTGTACAGATCAGGTTTGGTCAGTCCGGTCACTTGAAATCTGAACACTTGAGTATAATAATCAGATTTTGGAAATAACTGCAGTCTAGGGATGTACCAATATGGGGACTGTGGGCAGATCCTGCTATCTTTCCTGTGCAGACGCAGACGTATTTTTAGAAATTTCACATCATAAAATGTGGAACCTGGGACGATGATTACCTGGATTTGCGTTACATAATATCTGCAGTTTATTTCTGGGAGGTTACTAATGCAGAAACATGAAGAAAATGTGGATTTGTGGAGCAGTAACCCAGCAAAAACGGTCGACCCTCTGAGTTTAGAAGGGCTGGTCAAATCGGCCCACCGAGTCGGTTTCTGAGGAGCAGGTGGTATTAACAGCTGTGGAGGAAACCCTTCCACAAAGAGGAGCACAAACTAGGCCAGCAGTGTGAAGGCAAGACAAAGAAAGAAGGAAAGACAGACGGAATGAAAGGATTGAGAATGTGAGGGTTCAAAGGAATCCACCCTGGCTTTCACTGACGGACACATCAAAAGGAATCGGTAGCGCATAATTGGTGCTGTGGAACTCCCCATAGCGTCAGGATCAGATACAGTAGCATGAAGGATGTAGCTTCATGCTAACTTTGATTATATTACCTTTACCAACAGCAACATGGTGTAATAGACCATTTTCTGGCTATACTATGATTATACTGCCATATATTACAATTGTGGTGAGTCTCACACCAGATGCACTCTGAGTTTTATGGGGCAGTTGGTGACCTAGTGGTTAGGGCATTCGCCCTGCGACCAGGAAGCCCAGGTTCGATTCCCATGACCACTAGGCACCTCTGAGGTACCCTGAGCAAGGTACCGTCCCCACGCACTGCTCTCCGGGC
The DNA here is from genome assembly GCA_037974485.1 of Hemigrammopetersius urotaenia. Classification (NCBI taxonomy): domain Eukaryota; kingdom Metazoa; phylum Chordata; class Actinopteri; order Characiformes; family Alestidae; genus Hemigrammopetersius; species Hemigrammopetersius urotaenia. The sequence goes on along the minus strand of JBBPDC010160488.1, from coordinate 8,172 downwards.
GCTGTGTTCGTAGCTGCCCCCTGCTTCACTTGGTGAATGGGTTAAAAGCAGAGGTTGAATTTCGTGCTGCTCACACTGTGTGCTGTGGTGTGTTCATGTATGACAAATGGTCACTTTCACTTCACTGTTTGAATAAAATAATGATCGTTAGTTGGAGAACTCTGGAGCTGTGATTGGTCATGATCCTCATTGCACACAGAAAACAGTGGGATAGAGCAGCGGTCCCCAGCCTTTTTAGCGCCATGGGCCAGTTTCACGTAAAACAATATTTTCACGGACCAGTATAGATCCAACTAAAAACAAAGTGCATAAAAACACGAAGAAACTCCCCAAAGACCTTTTTTTAATTCATTTTTGCGAGTTTGTGGGCTACATTTTTGATGTGTCGAATTACGTGACTTTTTTTCAAAATAAAAGATCTTTCAGACTTAAGAAACCATGCATCGCACCATCCAAATAATAGCAGTGCTGGTGTAAAATGGTGTAGAAGAGGCTGACCTGAGTACAGCCTGTCACAACATAGGTCGCTAATTCATAATTTTTTTTTTCAAGTTTTAGTACAGACAAAGCTAAAGTAGCTAACAACGTAAAGAAGGCTCAGAATTATTAGTATGGTGTTAAATGTCAGCCCAGCATCCAGTTTTAATTTTCTGTCCCGCCTTAAACGGTACACCAGTTTCATTCTCTTGGCTGAACCCAAGGCACCATTTAAGGTAGTACTGAAAATTCGAACTAGAAGCTGGAGAATGAGAAGTCAGCTTCAGCTTTGTGCCTCAGGCACCACAATCAGGCACCTTTTAAGGTGGAATACAAAATTTAAATAAGCTGTTCAACTGAAAGCCAGCGAGAGCCTCACGCCTCGAACCGTGTGGACGTGTTTAGTTATCTTTAATACACTCTCTTACATGGTTTGACACCATATGACACACTTATCTATAAACACAGGCTAAATACACACTTCTAAATGGCTGCCGTTTCCAGCTATGCTAACACACTTTAATCCATGTTCACAGATAACAGTGTGTCAGGGGTTCCCGATCCGAGACCTGGAGACCCCACATGCTGTGCATTCCCTCACCCAGCACACCTTGTTCAACACATTCGATTATTAACAAGCTCCCCATGTGCTGGGTAATGTGTTAAAGTCAGAAAAACAGAGACTACTAGTGACTTGGGCATGTAGCACCATGATCATTGGAAATTCCAAAAAGCTTAGTACTGTACTTCCAGTACTAAAACAGAAATATCAAATATTAAATGTGTGTTGGCTGACTACACTGTGCCTTAGGAGGGGAAACAGGGAGGGGCTGTTCCCAGAAAATCATCGCTTTAAAGAAAAAAAGGTGGTCCCAGATCAGTGAGATGGAGCAGCTTTACTGCAGAACCCTGTCGGACGAGAGGCAGGCCAGGAAGGCGGAGACGACCCTAATCATGGAGCGAGTGGAGCTGAAGCCATCTGCCACGATGACGTCTCCCGTCAGACTGAAGCGGCAACACTGCGGAACGAAAACACACACCTACGCAACCCCTGCTGGAGCAGGAACACAGCCAAGCTGCGGGAACACACACTCCAGCACTGTTCCCAAACACATCAGAGGGCTGGAGGTGCTCTTTAGCTTGTTGGGGGGTTTAATTGTCCTACTTGGGCAAATATTTTCTTCTGTATTTACTTCTGTGAGGATAATCTTTACAGAAGCCTGTAAAACCTCAGTTTACGTAACTACAGGCATTGAGTATATAACTCATTTACACTCATGCATACACAGTACACTTTTCTGTTGTATATTTTGTGATTATCTTTACAGCTGTGCTTTTAGATACACTTTTGGGTACAGATCAGTGTGCAGCACTATATATGCCCATCAGCCATAACATCAAAACCATAATACTGTGTACGTCTCCTTCATCCCACAGAAACAGTTCTGTCCTGTTTAAAGATGGACCTTGATGTAAAGTGGCCCCTGTGGTGAACAGCACAGCACACAGCGTGAAATTCTCTCTGCATTTGACCCATTCACCAAGTGAAGCACTGGGCTGACACCAAGGAGCAGCGTGTGGGGAACAGTACCTCCCTCAAGGGTACAGCAATGCTGGGATTCAAACCCTCAACCTTCTGATGGCAGGGGCAACTCCCTAACAACTAGGCCACCCAGATATGGAACCAAGACATTACAGATGACCATCATTACAGGTGACCATTCCCTGAGAAAATCAGGGAAATATGGAGGCCAGGTTGCACTTTGAACACTTGGTTCCTTAAATCGTTCCTGAACGATGTTTGCTGTGTGAATGGGGCTTAATCATGGGCGTCTAGTTTAAAATGCTACCCAAGCGAATTGGACTGTGGCAGTTGCAGCTAATCCAAATTAGACAAAACAATTAATTAGCCACCATTGGGGGGGGAGCAAAGCAGTTTCCCAAAAATGAGGCTGGAAATTCTTCTCAAGACTGTCCTTAAACAGTAAAGGAGCAGATTAGGAAAGAGAGAGATGAGAGAGAATATTGTGCTATAATGGAGGACAAGAATAGGTTTCATTAGACCCAAAGTGGAAATGGAGTCGGGAGGTGATAAACACCACACAGCCCCCTCAAATGTACACACAACATCCACTTTAACGGCCCTATAAACCAGCAGCACAGGGTGCATGTCACTGAGTCAGCTAGAACCATCAATACTTAATATACAGAGAGAGAGCAAGAGAGAAACAAAGAGAGAGAGTAAGAGAGAAACAAAGAGAGAGCAAGAGAGAAAGAGCGAGAGAGAAACAAAGAGAGAGTGAGAGAAACAGAGAGCGAGAGAGAAACAAAGAGCGAGATAAAGAGCGAGAGAGAGCATGAGCAAGCAAAGGAGAAAGAGCGAGTGCGAGAAGGTGACAGAGAAAGAGAGAGCGAGAGAAAGAGAGCAAGAGAGAGACAGAGTAAGCGAGAGAAAGAGAGAGATAAAGAGCGAGAGAGAGCGAGATAAAGAGCGAGAGCGCGTGCGAGAGAGAAGGAGAACGAGCGAGAGAGAGCGCAAGAGTAGGAGAAAGAGCGAGAGAGAGCGAGACAGACAGAGTAAGCGAGAGAGAGCGAGAGAGAAAGAGGGAGAGAGAGAGAAAGAGGGAGAGCGAGAGAGAGTAAAAAAGAGACAGCTAGGGAGAAAATGAAATGGATGGAGAGGACGAGAGAAAGAAAAAAAAAAAAAACCCAGAAGTGAAAGAGAAAAGGAAGAGACACATGGAGGGAAAGCTAGAGAGAGAATGTCTGTCCCGGAGTGAGTATTTTTCTCCACTAACACTCATCTCCATGTCCGTCTCCGTGTCCTGAGTGAATAATTGATGAGGACAATAATGTGTAGTTTTTCCGGACGAGTTCACGACCGTGTTGCGGGAGCGCTGCTGCAGGGGGAGTGTAAGCGAGAGTGTGACAGACACACACACACACACAGCAGAGAAATGTGTCGTGACACTCAGCTCCCCTGAGAGCGAGCAGGGATGTGTAAAGATGGAGGGATGAGAAGAGGAGTGAAGCCCTACTGAAACTGCTCAGTGGCACAAAACACTGTTTTGAGGTCGATTCGGGAATAAATAATAAATGAATACAAATGTAAAAAGGCTTGAAGGCGGCCAATACAAAATCAAATAAAAGCATTTACCACCTCTGAACTTGGCTGCAAACTGACCAAATAATAATAAAAAACAAATACAAAGAAAAAATAAAGAAATACAAAACAAAAATAGAAATACAAAATACAAAACAAAAATAAAGCAATCTATAGACAGCAACAAAAACCTTGGCAGGTGAAACCTCCTATTTGACATCATTCCAAACATAAAAAAAACTTATTACTAGAATTTAAAAAAAAAATTTTATCAAGTGAAACTTATTTTATTGGCAGATGGGCAAAAGCATTCACATTAACCATAAAACTTTAAATTACTGGAAAATACTTTAAAGTATTTTCACTGCATAAAATTACTGCGGGTCAATTTTATGACACTCAGATGCGATTTAGCTAGTCTCTTAGTTTCTAAATGAAATTTTGAAATATCTCCATATTTCTTTAAATATAACATGCAGGTAATTTAATTTAAAAAAGTTTATCTTCCTGTGTAAAGCATTATAGCATTCATTGGCTACAATGAAAAGTGAAACATGCTATTAAAGGGCCCATACCATCATTTTCTTACTATTCTATATGGAGTGTGATAGAATTTATGTACAGTTACCTCTCTAATCCATACAAGTTATAAAACATCCCATTTACAATTCCTCATTTTTGAGTCATAAACTACCACATTACGCACCAATCTATTCAGTCGCTAGTATTTTAGCACCACCCATTCACACTGAAGTTATAAGGAGTGTTTCAGCTTTGCCTGCTTTTTGGAAAAAGCGCTGCCAATAAGAGCAGAGCTCATTTACATAGATAAGTCTTAAAGGTACAGTACCAGAAACGGCCTGTTTAATTCTAAGGTTGGAAAACGATCATTAACGAGGACTGTTTTTGGTGAAAACAGGCGTGCAAGTGCTTTGAAACATGTGACGTACATCGAACGTGGGCTTGCTAAGTAAATGAAGATATGAAAGTGTGCTGACCTTTCCCGTGACAGCAGACCAGACTTTCAGTGTGTTGTCGTCTGAGCCACTGACGATGCGGTTTCCACAAAACTGTAGACAGGTGATGACGTGGTCGTCGTGCCCTTTCAACACCTGCAAAATGAGAAAGGAGGGGAGGCGGAGGAGTGGGTAAATAAGCACTGAAAGACGAGCTTTCCATCGTCCCACACATTTCGGAGATGGAACAGCGAGAACAAACACCTCAGCAGAAAAAGGGGGGTGGAGAAAAGAGTGGATTCCGCTGCGACTGCCTTGCTGGAAGACTCCAAATCAATACACAAAACATCCTAATCACTGTATTCACTTTTTAAATAATATTATATATATATACACATACATATATTTGTGTGTATACATAAAAAGAGATACACACATTTACACATTTTCAGAAAACTTAAATGAATCATGAGGCGCTACAGAACTAAAAGAAACGAACGAGGGGGGAAAAAAGGCAGGAGAGAGGATGGGTTTTGGACTGATGCAGTATGCATGCGTGTGTGTTTTTTTCCATATATATGAGAGAAGGATCTGCTGATACAGCAAATGACGCAGCATCTTCAAAACAGCAGGTAGTGAATGTACGGTTGCCACGGTTACATAAGCGCACCCCAGCTGCCTCAAACAGAAGAATCGCACCTGTCCAACTCTCCTGAGGCAGGGACTCGACTGAGCGCAGTATTACTGTTCAAAACTCACACTCTCACTCAAAAATAACACATCAGCACAGCTATAAACAGCGCCAGCCGTCGAGAATCCCGGGTTCAGTCCGTGTTTAGAGATAAGTGTGTCAGAAACGGCATCTCTAAGCGAGTCTGTAAGAGATTACTGAGTAGCGCCACATGGTTTGAGGCGCCTTCCTGTTCGCCAGCTTTCTACTCAAATGTTCTTTTCCATCTTAAACAGCGCGCAGCTGTTACATAACAGCTGCATCATTTAAGGTGGAATGGAAATTTTCGAACAAGAAGCTGGCGGACAGGAAGACGAACATGTCTGAAGCGATTCAGGCCTGTAGTTAATTTCATGCTCATTGATGGCATACAGGCTTCCACTGCACACATTAACAGCCTCTTTTGCTGAATGTTGCCTCCCTATAGAATGCTGCATGCCTCTCTCTTACTACTCTGTCTAGAATCAAGACAATAAAAGTAACACGGGACAGAAAAAAGACGAATAAGGATGGATGGAGAGACCAAAACACAAAGGAAAAACAAAAGAGAAAAGAAAAAGTAGGCATATGAAGACCTTGGGTGATTTGAGGTCTCCTCTCCTCCAGTTGGTGTCTATTCTGTGCTGTCTGATGTAGGCACTCTTCCAAGGACTGTGGCTAAAACCGCGCTTTACCACTTTCCTCCTGTGCAACGGCTCGTCTATACCTGAGCAAACAGATAAAAAAAAAAAAGCAATCAATTTCAAGTGCAAACAGTGATTCTGATGTGACATTGGCAAATATTTAAACTGGCGCTGTTAAAGCAATCATTTTAGGGCATTTAAGCTGTTAATTGTTATAAGCAATCATTTTTAAAAACCTATTTGGGGCTTAAATGTTGAGATTGTTGAATTCTTGTTCAAATATCGATTGTAAATGGCTTTAAAAGTGATTCCTTCAACAAAGCAGGTCAGTGGGAGACCGATACAAAATCAACAAGCAGCAAACTAACAAAAGCTGTAGCAAAAGAAAGTTCTAATAAGACCTACTGGGACTGAAACCTCATCTGCAAATCTACCCCACCTTTGGGAATAACTAGCTCTGTAAACAGGTTGAGACGTTGTCTTTAAGGTGACGTATTTACAGGAAATATTTAAGCAACACTATCCTCCCAGCTTCAGTTAGAAAGTAAAGAAGCTAAATTTGGACTCTAAAAATGTCTTGGACGATCCGACTGTGCCTGGGGAGGTTGGGTCAAGCTACTCCCTTAAAGCACCGTGTGAGATTTGTTAAACCGGTGCGGATTTGACACTAATAGTTTGAGTTTTAGCTGCAGGACTCCAGAAATCTGGGCTTTGCTGCTCCGAACAGGAAATCATGTTACGCAAGTTGAAAGTAAATCTCTGTCCATTACACCAATCTGTACTTATACTGAGGAAAGTTTCTGCAATACTGCTTCAGCCCTGCAACTTCAACTGCCCAGCTAATTAAAAAGCCTTTCACTCCCTGGATTAGATTTTTTATTGTAAAAAAACAAAAAAAAAACACTGGAGAGAGGAGACATTTTATAACCAGCAATGCGTACTATTGTGGTTTTCCAGCTTTAACACATCTGAGTTATATTCTTAGCTAAGTATAAACAGCTTTTTGAGCTAAATCAGGTGACACATGTACACAGGTACTGTATAAACAGACTTTTGTAGGGAAGTAGCGTCTCAAATCTAATGTTCCTTAATTAAGTAAGAAGGTAAATACATTACTGCTCCAGTTTGCTTATATCACACTGTGAATGATGAGTACTCCTCTAAAAAATGAAAGATTCTATGTAATTAAATGCACTTTAATAACTAAGTAATAACATTTATTTCAGCATAATCATATACTCACTTTTATTTAATATTTTATTCATATATACTGTGCCATATTTATACGTAATTTAAATGTAATTTATTTCTACTGTTAAATTTTCTTTTAATCCTTATAGTTCGGAATCACACAATAATAAGCATGTCACTGCATGTTGTACTATGTATGATTGTGCATGTGACAACTATAAAGTTAATTTAAAATTAGAATTTAAATAGCAAATCCCTAGCAAATCTTACTTGGCTTAAAACGTATTGTATTGTAATAGCGGTAAAACCGATTTACCACATCTCTATTGTGTGTAGTCCACGTTAAATGATCAAGACTTGGTAGCCTATCACAGTAAAGTAAGGAGGGAGGGGGTGGGGCCTGGACCGTAGACGCACCCACAGTCAAATAACTTCCTTTTTTAATCTGAGCTGTTTGCACCAGAACCACATTCCTTTAATGCAGAGGATTATAAGTCAGAAAATAAAGAACTGAATCAAATATTGACCTTAGAATCAAAACTGGATGACCCCCCCATACACCACATATTTTACTAGAACAATATGAACATGTGTGATATCTATGATCACATCATGTATTTAGGCATATTGTGGATATTGTCAATGGTTAAAGAACACGGGTTTCTTATATAAAGAGCAGTATTAGTTCATCTAGTACATATAGTATATTGTGTGAAATATTTAAATGCAGAATTATGAGATTTGTAGGCACAGCGAGAATCCTGCCCTATGGCCAGGTGCAGTGACTCAGGCATGAATGTGGTTCAGCTGAGCTGTCAATCAAAGGTGCAACACAGCTTTCAGCTCTGTAATTGGCTCACCTTCTTCTCTGCACTTTTCCCTCCAGAGCAGGTTATCCTCCGCCAGGATGCGCCAGTATCGACACGTCTGAGCAGCCTGGAGCAAATCCTTCGGCTCCAGAAACGACAGCACATACAAGGCCAACTAGAGAGGGAGAGGGAGAGAGACACAGAGGGAGAGAGACACAGAGAGAGAGAGAGAGAGAGAGAGAGAGAGAGAGAGAGAGAGAGAGAGAGAGAGAGAGAGAGAGAG
>JBBPDC010160461.1:0-18794 GCA_037974485.1 Hemigrammopetersius urotaenia | reverse complement strand
TACTGACAGGCCGGGGAAAAAAAAAAAAAAAAAAAAAAAAAAAATGAAGTCAGCACAGGACAACACATCTTCTTCCGATGAGGCTGATGAGCTTGGTTTGGCACTGTGAGGGCATGTAACTGTGGGGGAATCATTCGCTCTTTGGGCTCGTCTGACAGCTTTAATGAGTCTTCAGGGTTGGCCTGCAGGGATGTAATGTCAATGTGGGACCTGGAGGGTGACTGGGCTACTGCAAGCACTGTAAGCAGTGCTGACAGGTGTTACCAGTTCCCGCTTCTCTGCATGTTTGGCATCCTCTAGCCCTAGTGGATCTGCGCTTTGGTGTCCCAGCCCCAGATTCAGCATACAGTTTCTTAATCTCTTGCAAGTCTGCCCTGAGGCCTTCAATCAACTTTACAGTCTCTGGATCTGGTCCTCTATGTTTTCTTTTTACTCCTTTTGTCACCTTCTTTACTCTGTCTTTCATCTTGTGTGTTACTGTCTTGTGGTGGGTGATTGTGGATGGACTGCACCTCTGCTTTTCATTTACTCTGGGTCGGACTGATACATGTCTCTTCAGTTTATTTTGTCGCTCTATTTCAAGACTATAGCAGCTTCATTTATTTTTTCAATCAAAACCTCATCTGGTACATTTAGGTTACTCAGGTATGGTTTTATCTGGTACTTCACTGCTTTGTTTAACAAACCTGTCTCGAGTGACCGCAGGAATTTGCGTTGGATCAGATCAGAACTGTTCCCCCTCGTCTTCTTCCCCAGATTTGCAGAGCAGTTTCTCTCGCAACTCTGTTGTTCTAAACAGGAAGGCTTGAGCAGACTCTTTGGGAAATGTTCATGAGCCTGCGCAGCATGTGTGATGGTGAGTCAACTTTGTAGTGTCCTCTTAATATGACTTTAAGTGTGGGGAGCATGAGGTCCCGCTTCACCTCCAGCAGGTCCCTGATATGAAGGCCAAGGCTCATGGCTTTGATGACAGCTTCGATTATTTAATTATCAGAGTATCCCTTCTTGATCTGCTTGTTGGGACTGGTGAAAGAAAACTTGTCTTTCTGCCCTGATTCCCCGATCTGGCCCCATATTTTGAAGTCTCTCTTTAACGTGACATCAGGCACTCTGTGTGTTGCAGGTGGATTCACCTCTCTTTCACTGGTTACTGCCGTGCTGCTCAACTTTGTCCTCAAAGCTCCAATCTTCTCTTCCAGGATGCGACCATCTTCTGCCTGCGCCTGCTGAAGTTGCTCGTATTCCTGTTTGACTTTTTCTAGGGCAACGTCTTCTGATTTTTGTGATTCAGGTTCAGCTGTTTCATGTGCTCCAAGCATCTAAACAACTAACTGGAGTTCGCTAACAAACTGCTGGAACACCGTGGGATCTTCACCATCTTCTATTTCAGAAATTGCGTTTTCCACCATCTTCATCAATGGCGCGGGTCTGAACACTTCATTTAACACGTTGATGAGCTCTGGCTTCCCCAAGGTCCACAGCGTTGCAATTATCTCGTCCAGTACTTGCTCCATGTTAGTTCTTGTGTCACGTCTAGGTTTGGCTCACAGGTAAGTTGTCTCAGGATGCTTATTCTAAGTCTCCTGGCTGGCTCGCCAAGATTATGTTACACCCGTTAAAGACAGAGGCATGGATTGGCTGGTGAAGTAACAAGGCCCACTGTTCAAGATAGAGGATGAAGTTCCCACGACACTGATCTAAGTGGAAGAGGGGGTGGTCTAGTCCTCTCAAGCAGAGTACCTCCCTTCTTTGTCGCACGAAGCAGTGCAACAACCCCGGTCCCAATTGCAGACTCCATACTCGACTGTACTCCCATCCTACTGCTTCTGTGCTTAGCGTACCCAAACAGAATCATAAAACGTCTTCAGGAACACATCCTGCACACCAAAAGACCTGAGCCTCTGCTGCAGGTACAACCTACTCTGCCCTTTTTTGTAGAGAGTATTTGTGGAGTCCAGTCCAGTTTATTATTCAGATTAACACCAAGGTACCTGTAGCTCTCCACAGCCTGGCTCTCTCAATGTCCTGGCCCCGGATGTTCAGTGGATGTGGTGGAGGAAGTTTTTGTCTCCGGAAGTCTCCTTGGTTTTTCCAGTGTTGATCTGGAGGTTGTTCTGTTGGCACCAGTCCACAAAGTCCTGAGTCAGTTTTCTATTTAAATTGGCAGAGCTACCGTAACAGACTGCCACTCACTAGGGACACTGAACAAATGGCTGTTGCTACATAAGAACCATATACAGCTCCAGAAAAGAATAAGAACTGAACAGGTTTGCCATAGTTTTAAAAACTACTGACAAAATTTCTCTTAATTTTTCAAATAAAAATATTATTCTTTAAAGCATACTTTGAAAGGAAATGACAATAAATCAAAATAAGAGAAATTATGCACTGTTTACAGAACTTGAATTATGCAACAAAAACAAATCTTTAACAAAAAGGCAATAATTACCTTTGAAATACCAGTTTTGCCATCGAATGGGTCACATTGCAAGAGGAGAGAGTTGATTACATCTGAGGTTTGTTATACTTTTCCTCATTAAATTAGATTTGATTCAGGTAATCAGCTAATCAGTACCTCGTTAAGCAGAATGAGGTGTGCTTTTGCAAGAATTTAAGAGACACTGGCATGGAATGGTTGTCATACTCATAGAGATGCTGATTTTTAAAATAAACTGCATTGGTCTCTTATTTTTTTACATAGCTGTATATGGAAATTTAAATCTGGCTTCTGGCACAGAAACAGGCTTAGTAAAGATAATAAATGATCTTCTACTGTTCACTGACAGACAATATTGAGAGGGACTCTGGCGCGTATTCCTGTTAGCACCCCTCCACCCCACCCCAAGGTGGGCTGGTCTCAAAATACCCGGGAAGATTTCTTATCCCAGTCCAACCCTGCCTTGCCCAGGATTTAGATGAAGACAGCAAGAGGATAAAATCAATGGAACTTTAAGAGAAGACTATTGGATGGCAGATAGCAGGAGGTTTAGCCATAATGACTACTTACATCCGTCTCAGTGGGGACAGTGACTAAACTGAGAGCTGCATTTAAATCTATGGGAAAGACATCACTATATAGCTGGGAATTCTACAAGTGGGAGGTAAAAAACCCAATTCTAGGCTGCAGATCATTCTGTAACCACAACACTAGTGTGGTAAGTTATTTCACAGTTCTAGTCACTGAAAGGACACCTTATACTCTTACTGCGCAGGTCACTTCTCTTGACAGTTAATTCACAGCTACATAAAGGTGCATAGCATGGTAAGACTGCAGTGCATAAACAAATTCACAATAGAGAGTTCAGTGCTGAAAAAAAGGATCCCTACAATGTGTCCAGTAACACTGATACACTTGGGGTATTGCTGACATGGTTTAGGTTTCCACTTAATGTAGAGTCATTGCAAACCAATACAAAGTAATTATTACAGATTACTTTTGTCTTGTATGAAACACTTCTATCCAGATAAAAGTGGCCTTACCCAGGTTGACAGAGGCCCCATCCCCAGGGCACAAGAAGGCCCTGAAAGATTTGTGAAACACTTCTATCCAGATAAAAGTGGCCTTACCCAGGTTGACAGAGGCCCCATCCCCAGGGCACAAGAAGGCCCTGAAAGATTTGAGAGTGTGAACGTGAGACAAATTTTATGCTAATGGATTTAATAAACACCAGATTTTAGACAAACAGAATTTAGGCCAGGCTGCGTTTAAGTTATTCTGGCTGTTCTTTTGTGGATGTTAGGGCGTTGCTGTCACGGGTGGGCAGAAATGACCGACCGAACAACCAAAACACAACCTTGTTGCATGGCGGAAGAGCCCAAGCGTGACTGGCACGAGAGAGCGGGTTTACCACGCGTTTTTATCTGAGAACGTTTCTTTACGGAGTTGAGACTCGCACCAAACGAGTCCGTGTTCTCACTCGCACACACAGGGAAAAATGGGGGGTTGCTCCGAAGAGCCAGAGTACTCACAGTACTAACTAGATAGGGTTAGGGGACACGTATGATTGAAGCTTACAACTTCAATGTCTGTGCGAGTTTCTAACACGTGCTTCCAACTTTTATACCTGACGTGCAGTCATTTCCGGTGCCCTTTGACTGCACGTGACCTTGTGTGCGTGACAGTTGCATTGTGCTTGCTTTCTTTTTTGTGAATATACTTTTTCCCCCCAAATGTTTAAAATGGTGAAGTCACATTTTGATTGCTATTTCTGCAGAGACCGCTTCATGTTTCTTAGTTTAAAAGTTAATCAAAGCAGTCTATGTAGTAGCAGTGGTAGTTTGTAGATCACCCTCTACAATGAAAAGAGCCCCAAACAATAGTTAGCTAGTACAGCAGACTGACACTTACATTATTGTTGCTTAGCAACAGTTTGCAGGACTGCTTGCCGCTTCACACTGCTTGCTGCAGCATGAATCCCAGAAAAAAAAGATAAAGTGTGCCTTGCTCTTTTTTGCCTCAGGTTCATTGTGCTCTTTACCTTTGATGATAAGGTATGTAAATCACTTGGATTAAGCATAAGGGGGGTGATAATGAATTGCTATATGTCCAAAAACCTAGAGATGCTAGAAACACTTGTTCTCCAGTCAATCCCAGATTTATATGAAACCTCTTGAGGAGAATGTGACACATATACCACCATTTCTCTTGGTGGAATAATGCAATAAATATTGAGCACATCGGCCATTACATTGTCCATTATTGTCCATTTATTGGGCATTACATAGCCCAATAAATCACTTGCAGTTGTCATAGGTAATCACAGCTGAGGTGTTTTGCAATTCAGGGCTCAATGAGATATGTGAATGTCCTCAATTTTCAGAGGTTCTAATTTGGAATAAATTTTGTAACTATCAGTTTCATCTGCCCCCTTACATAGACTGTGCTTTAGAGACTTTATTTATTTAGTGTTTTTTTAATTAGATGAAGATCATTTAAAAATAAGATGTTCTTTTTTACTAATAACTAATTATGCTATTGGTTATTGGGTTGTTTTAAGCTGTATGTAGTTTCACCTCTGTAGCATTAGTGGTTGTAATTTGCTTTGGGAGGTTGGGAGGTTATTGATTGTCTGCATTTGTACTTGCTGATGAGAGATGGGGTTCTGGCAATATCGCTGTATATGACAGGATACACAATATAGGTCAGACCATTGCATGAAAAATGAAAAGGACAGGAGAAACTGCTTTGCATTTAAAGTGACTTTATTTGGAATAATTTCCCTTGACAGCACAGCAGTTATTGCAGGGAATGGATGCTGTATGCTGTAAAACATCACCTAAAACATCCTTACATCTGCAAAGAGGCATTGTTTTAGTAACCATTCTGTTAAGTTTCCATTTATTCATGTAAACATGTTCAAAGCCAGCTATGATGTGAATATTTAGCGTTAAGTGTGTATTAATGTACCAGAAAAAAATTTGTGTTGCACTATAATCCACATTCCATAGGGTAAACAATCACAAAAATCCTTTTTAGATTTGGGTCTCGCTGAGGAACGGAAAATGTTACTGAAATTAAAAATAGTGTTCTGGGCAACAGAAATGATAAAGCTGTAAACGCATAACAAGACACATGATTATTTTTGGACTGCTCCCTAAGGACCGAAACCAACCTGCCTGTAGCCTTCAAGAAAACTGGTGTGCTGAACAGCTCAGGTGGGCGGAGCGTTTGGACCCGACAGCGTGAATGCCATTTCTTCTCATAACATCATCCGTCTCTGCTGTGGCTGATGCGTCTATTTCTGTTATATAATAGATCGTTTGAGTACAGGTACAGACAGGTAAAACACGGGAAATATCATGTATTACGGTTGGTAATGTTATAGAGAAATTTATAACGACCTTCCTCCCAAGCTGATGTTTCGGTTACAAGGAACGAGGACTGACGTGCGTATGTTATTCCTGCTGTTACCATCTTCAGTGGGTCGCGTTTACTGGTGACGAACGTTATCTTCGAGTCAGCGGACCATGCGCGCGGCGAGGGGTGCCGGAACTCTGCGCTTTGGAACGGATAACCGTCGAGTCTCTTCACATATACAAAAAATAAACTGGCTTCAGGCGAACAAGCGTCTAACATATATTCAAGTATGAATATACTTGGATTTCTGCGGTTGACGATTTCATACTTACTTTTGATCGGCTCTGCTGCCCTGGGGCAAGGTAAACTGTCTCGCTGCTTCGTTTTGACGTGATTCATAAAGCAGTGCAAAGCCTAGACCTCTGATCTGTTTCCTATCTGTGTTTACTAAATAGTGAACGTAAACTTTAGACTTGAAAAGCAATAGATGTGACATAGTACATTATACAACTTAATTACCGTATGAATAGCTCTTTTCTAATGAATCATTTAGCTTTTATATATGTTTATGTCTTGTAGATTTAGTATGCAGAGCTGAGTGCAATCTTGAAAATGGATTTTGTGATGAGAATGGCGAGTGCAGGTATTTTAGGCATTTATCTTTTAAATCATTTTTATATTTATAATGTTTTTAAAAATTACAGAACCATACCATCAGTAACCATACTTAGCAATATGTCTTAAGAATTACCCAATGTTTACTTTGTGTTAAATCCTATAAACTGTTTAACAGATTGACCCATTTTAATTTTAACCATATCATTTTGAATGGTGGTGTTATAAATGTTGTTCATGAATGATAATCAGTGGATCATCATCTTGTGTATTTGAGGTTCTTGTACATTGATCCTCAAAAGTATGTGCAAAATAACATGACAGAATTTCAGAAGTCACTCAGATGGTATTCTGCTTTTTTCAGGTGTAGGCCTGGCTGGCGAGGTGCAACATGTCAGCAATGTGTTGCTTTCCCAGGCTGTGTTCACGGAACATGTGAAAAGGCTTGGCAGTGCATCTGTGAGCAGGGCTGGTTAGGCAGTCACTGTGACCAAGGTGAGGCCAATGTACTGAAAAGAAACATAAAATCCAGAAATCATAGCATTTATTAATATTATGACAAACCTTGGTTCAGATTAGCAAATACACTAATAAAATGATTGTGCAACATTTAAATTATTCATTTCTTGTTTTTAGAAATCCATCTGTGTTCGTCTAAACCTTGTTTTGGCAATTCAACTTGCACTGAAACGGGGGAGGATGGACAAATCTGCATTTGTCCTCCTGGGTACACAGGGAAAAATTGCCAGTTGAACAAAGGACCATGTTTGGTGAAAGAGTAAGAGTGATCTTGTTTAACACATTTAGTTATAGTGAAAATTTCTTCTATAGTGCTACACTGGTTTTCTCATAATTGTGCTAGTATTCTTTGTGTTATAATGTAGTCCATTGTTGGCAGAAATGATTTACTGATGTTTAAATGTGCACCCAGATTCAGCTGTGCAGTTAAGATGCGCAGCAATCTTATTTAACCCAGTCTGAATTAGAACATCAGACAAATTCAGTGAACATCTGTCAAGCATGCCAATGCTTTTCTTAGAACATGTTGTATAAATTGAATCATCCTAAAATGTCTTTTATGTGTTTTTGTGCTGCTTATTTGATGGGTAATAAAGGCATGGCATGTACACAGTTGCCCACATGCTCAAAACACATAAAGTGAAACTACTGATATAATGTTTTCTTTCGCTTTCAGCTCCCCTTGTCAGAATGGAGGAACCTGTATGGATAACAATGGATTTGACAGTAACTCTTCTTGCCTCTGTCCACCTGGATTCAATGGAGATTTCTGTGAAATTAAAGTTGATCAGTGTGACCCAAACCCGTGTCGAAATGGGGGGACTTGCACAGACCATGGTTTGTTTTACACATGCATTTGCCTCCCTGCTTTTTTTGGTCCCACCTGTAATACCAGTCTTACTTCATGCTCTGAAAGCACATGTGGAAAAGGGGGCACTTGTGTGAACAGGGCTGATGGTGGAACCCACTGCATATGCTCACCAGGCCTAAAAGGGCCTTCATGTGACCTTCACATTTACAAAGTCAAAGCAAAAATCAGGTCTAAGACTTTAGCCCCGGGCCATCCTTCTTTGCACTACAGTCTCCCAGCCCATGCATTTCACAAGCTTCTGAGGCCCCCAGAGCATGAGCTACAGAAGATCACCCTTAAAGAGACCATTCCCAGCCCCCTGGTTAACCACAATCAGGTCATTTGCTTTGCTGTGCTGGGTTTGCTTACCAGCTTGGTGGTCCTAGGAACCACAGGCATCATATTTTTCAATCGCTGTGAGACATGGCTGGCAAATGCCAAGTATAGCCAGCTGGTGCAGCAACAGAGGAATTACTTCCCGAAGACTACCAGTGACGAGGATCACTCCATAAACATCATCCTGCCAGAGAAAATCAAGCTGTCTAACTATGGGAAACACTATACATCTATATAAAAGAGGGCCACAAGATACTCACACTTGAAGTTTTGTGAGCAAAGAATGTTTGTCATGTGGGACACTTTGAAACTGTCAGACAGGGAGAGAAAGAAGAAAAATGGAAATATTCATAACATGTTAAAGGTAGCTGAATGAAAAAGGAAAAACATCCTCTAAACAGCTTTAAAAGGTTTTTTGCCAGATTTATAAAAGTCTCAGAGATTGGTATTTGTTTAATACATTGAACTGTACAATAATGATCAAAGCACACAAATCAGAAAAAGTGCAGTTATTCTTAAATTTATGTTAACTCTTATTTCATTGCAGATAGTTCGAATCCAAGACATTTTGCAGGATACCATCGGCCCACACACTGCTCCCTAGGTGGTGTTAACATAAGGTTTCTTTTTTGCAGAGTAAAGTTTCTATGTGGAATTGCAACTCTAGTGCTTTAGTGCTTGACAAAGGTCTGCATGGGATTATATCAGCTACTGTTGCATTACACTTCTTAATGTAGTTCTGTCTGAGGTATTATGGATCACACACGTTTAGCTTAGGTTTGCTCCATTGCCCTTTACGCATCAAATATTGTGGAATCATCTAAAACTTTAGGATTATTTAGGAAATCACATATCAGAAACTGACTTGAAATGAACATTGCGGAATTAGGCTGTGTAATAAATAGGGGGAAGTCTGTCCAAAAGTGTTAAACAGTTTATGTAATACAAAGGCAACCTATATAAGAAGGCCTTTTCCAGAGTAGTATGAAATGCAGCCTCTATAATGTGAAGTGAAACAAAAAAATGTTCATAAATCTATATAATTTCTATAATATTGTTTTGTTGTGTTCTTGATATTCTGTTTAACATTTTTAAATTACATTATTAGATTCTGTATTTTAAATACATGTCTGAGACATAACTGAGTGGTCTGTGCTGTGAAACTGAAATTATTTATAATGACCAACAAGCAAGGGCATGTTTTGAATAACACTTTTAAACGGTTCTCTCCTCATTTGTTTCATGAGGAACTATGTTATAGACCTCTCGTAATCCATAAGATTCTGATCATTTTTGTTCAAATAGATGTGTTTTCTTGTGAATTTAATCATTATTGCCTCAACCAGATGTGAGGATGTACTGCAAGAATGTATTATTGCATTATTAATATACCGTATAAGTTAGTATTTAAGTAATGTAACGGAAATGAATCATTTGAAGACTAATACACTGAACAACGACTCCAGCTTCTTTTCTTGTCAAATCAAGCTGCTAACAAAGTTCCATTGCATGATTTTCAGTTTTGGTTCCCTAAATTTTGGTTTCGTAAAGACTATCAATTTTGGTTCCTTGAAGAACCATTCAGTAGATATTTAATGAGACCTGAAAGTGGGAAAACCTTTAAAAGCTATAAAAAACCTAGTGTAGGTGGTGGGCTAGTAGTTAGGGCTTTGCCCCTTGAATCAGAAGGTTCTGGGTTAAATCCCAACACTGCTAGTTTCATCACGTGAGATACCCTAGAACAAGGTGGCGTCCCCACACACTGCTCCCCGGGTGACCCTAATTTGTGGCAGCCCATAGCTTCATTTGGTGAATGGGTTGCATGCACAGAAAGAATTTCACATTGTTCAGATTGTGTGCTGTACTAAGGGCCCCTTTGCTCTGAATTTTTTAGCACCACCCTTTAAATTGGTTAAAATCCTTTACAACAATCCTTTAGGGAATTAAATAGTTTTTTCTTTGTGAGCACACAAAGAACCTAAGACTGTAGTGTGTCCCTCAGGCCATTACACATTACACTTCAGGTTGAGAGTACGCTGAGGGCATTCTGGCTGCCGCTTCTTACTGGATCTCCTCCTTTTTTGTTCTTGTCTTTCTTTTCTTGTTTTTGCCGCTGTATCGAAGAGTATCTGGCTGCAGACCTCCACTGTGGAGTGACTTCCACTGCAGACCTCCACTCTCAGGACCCCTCCACTGTCAATACAGGAAATCATTGGAAATGTTTCAGAATTAAATCATCTTGACACTTCTACGTCTCATTGTTCCATTAATTACTCAACAATATAACGGCAATTTCTTTCTACAACAGTATTCATCTTCTATAGTATACAGTATATCATTGTAATGTATATGGTTGTATACATTGCATTTTTACTTGTCCGTGAAGCGTACATTCTGCTAGTGACTGTATCTTACATGTGATATTTATAGGACAAAAAAAGTCTTATAGCCCAATTATATGAATCGATAGAAAAACATAAAGCTTTTGATTTGAACAATCACAGCTTTTCGAATTGTGTACTATTTATTGGAATATGAAGAATAGTGTACTACGGGATTTAAAGCTTAACTCATTATGAAACATAACGGTGGCTAATATGACTCGGGGCTCCATCGCTACTGTAAACCGAAGATCTTTAACAAAGATATGAATCAAATATTTTAAAAATGACATACATGGAAAGCAGGGATGACATTAGTCAGTGCACTTACTTAACTTATATTCATCATCAAACATCCCATACAATATTAGCCACCATAAATTTCATTGCATTTCTGTTCTTGTGCTAATGGAACACCAAAATACTACTAAACATTACAGCAACATTCAAGTATTCGGTATCCAAGTGAAATATTAAGTGCTGCATGAAAAATTACATTAAAAAAATTACACAAAATCACAAATGTTTATTTTATTCTTTTCAAGTCAACTATAATACATGTAAAATAAATTGTGCAAACATTTTATCAGTCAGTGAAAAACTACAATCGGTGACATGTACACGCAAGGGTCAATGATTATAGTTTCTCATTGACTGATAATATTTGTGCGACATTCACAGTACACCACATATCTTCTAAGTGTCACGGAGTAGACCCGAATGTGAGAGGATGTGTCCAGCTTGTAGCGTGACGGATTGGCTCAGACGCGAGAGACAGGAGAGAGCTGGTGAATCACACAGTTAGAGAGGGGTTACCACGTTCACAATGCACACAGATAAGGTAAGTAAGAGAGACTCCTGAGAGCTAGAGTACTCATGGTACCGAGAAGATTCGAGGTTGAGTTGACACCTGGGCATGAAGTGTAGCGACTTCAATGTCTGTGTGCAGAGGATACACAGTTTCCTGCTTAATTCATGAGTAGTTTCTGATGCCACGTGACGTCACGTGATCTGGTGTGCGTGACACTAATATCTACAATTTCCTGGCAGAAGGTGAACATGTCATTAGTGCAATGAAAGATGAACTTGAAAGGCTCCAGGATTGCCTCCCTGTCTTCCACATCTATGTTTTCATGGTACATGTGTGTACTTTTGAAGAGCTCCTGCTTGCTCTTCTTCTTCCATGTACAGTACAGAGGGTGGTTCCACAGTGGCAGAGAACACAAGACTATTGGCCTCGACACACTCTGCTGCACATCTGCAATTAAGGAGGATCCTGGATGCATAGGGTGCGTCCAATGTGGTGTAAAGGCCATACTAGGAAAGAAATTCATATTAAATTTAATTTAATGCTAACAGGTTAAACACACAGAGAAAATAGCACAAGAAAATTAATGTCCTCAACATACCATCAACATGAAGATGCCACAGTCAATCCCATAAGGCTGTTTTGGAAAACCCTAGAATGTCAGAGAGAATTGAGTAATGTAGCTGTTGAATTGTTATTATATTACATGCTTTACACATACTACATACTGTTACCTATATTTGTAAACCAGTTGTCTCTTTCCAACTTCCAGGATTTAGTTTACTGGGATAGGGATCTGAAATAGACACAACAGCTGCATTAAAGCTAAATAGCTAAATAGTCATTAGAATGATCAATATGGTCCCTCTTCATGAATGTCACATGCCACTGAATTCAAACCATCCATGCATCCATTCCAAGTCCCATTCCACATATGATACTTTGGTCAGTCGTCATCTTAAATCTGTAACTATAATTAATATACAATTGGCAACCAATATTTGACACCCAAAACAGCTTTTATCATCATAAAAAGACCATTGTACAGACCGAACAAAGAAAAGAACAGCTTTGGAACAGCTTTGGAACATGAACTCCGACAGGAACACACAAAATAGTTTTTCCATATGACCTCAATAGATCCCTTATCTCCTGATCACCAAATCCAAATGGTGCACAAGGACATTTGAAGTCCAGGAAGACTATCTCTCTCTGCGTCGTCTTCAGTACCTATAATCGCAGTTAATGACATTTGAACTCAACATTGTGTAAAAGTCCAAGACAACATAATACACCACAACAAAATCACAGTACTGAGTAATAGAAAACCAAAGTTTTTAAAAAAACTCAGTTAGCATCACTACTTACTGATAGTATGAAATGGCCAGGTTTCCACGCAGGGATAACAATCATGCAAGCATCTCTCTAATACAAATGAATTGTTCAAAAACAAACAGTAAACTATAAAAGAAACCGAAACTCGAAATTGGTTTGCAAATCGAAATTGAAATCTGGAGAGCATGTTATTCCTACCGATAAGCTTTCGAGTGGGTCAGATGCTGTTGGTTGTCACCATTTTGGTACAACATAGAGATCAGCCACAAATATGCTTTCCCTCTATCAAATACATTGCAAATGTGAGCAAATACCTATATAATATACAAAAAAATACATTCAGAAAATACATATATATTTATACCTTTGACTGAGCAATTCGTTCAATAAGTTCAAAGCATGCATTTCCTATCTGCAAAACAAACAAAAAACTAGTGATGCTCCGATTGATCGGCCACTGATCATGATCGGCTGATATTGGCTAAAAATAGCTTGATCGGCGAACCCCAAAAGCGCCGATCAAAAAAGCCGATCACTTGACTTAAATTACTAGCGCGACTTTTTCACACGTGCATGCACAGCGCACAGGTAAACAACAGCAGAGCGGAGCTTACCAGTGGCAACATGAGTTCTCTCTTCTGGAAGTTTTTCCAAAGTGTCCGCAAGCTATGATGACTTTCACCTTGATATTTTACCGCGGATTTACTCTCTCTCTGTCTGTCTCAGTCTCTCTCGCGCGCGCGCTCTCTATGTGCCTCACTCTCTCTCTCGTTGTGACTTTTCCGGATCGCGCCCGTTTTAAACCCGTTTCTCTCTCTGGCTCTGTGTGCCCCACCCCCTCTCTCTCTCTTTCTCGCTCTTTTTCTCTCTCGTTCGTGACTTTTCCGGAGCGTGCCAATCGTCTCCCTCCATCCCTCTTTTTCAATATACTGTAGAAAAAGCTGAACATTGTCCCCAACTTTCCTGAATATGCAGCCAAATTTACTAAGATCCTGTGACTGATTGCAAAGGTTACATTTTGTTATGAGGATTAGCTCAAGTGTGACCAGTGAAGTACTGGTGACCTCTCAGGTTCACATCATCGGTACCGTGCTACTATTGTGGTGGCCCAGGGGTAAGGGACCCCAACAGTTTATTTATTTTGGTTTATACTCTTAAATTAAATTCACCTTACACCCCTTTAGAATCTCTTGGAGCAGCAATGAATGGAGAAGGAACACCAAGACAACCAGTATACATTTACCAGCACATTTATTGAATGTTTAGAGGAGCTCCACAACACCAAATGACTTCCCACCCTGGATTCTCCCCCCACATGTGATAACACAACCAATGATGCACAAAAATGTTTTACACAAAGACACAGCAAAAATTGCACTACACCAATTTCTTAGACTTTACACACAAACAGGAAAGAAAAAGGCACCCAACACTACACACTGGACGAATACCCACTGCAACCACCCACACAACGGGGGGAGGAAAACAAGAGGAAGGACAGAAAGACACACAAAGGCACTGAGGGGAACATAAACATTGAAAATGTGCACCTAAGGTAAAGAAATCAGCAAAGACAACACAAACGAAAAGAAATTTTAACTTAAGAGTCTCAGGCCTCTTCTTTCTCACCCAGAGGCCCACTTTAACAAAAATAAATCAAACAAAAATGAAAATGATCACATAACCCCTCGGGCAGCGCCTGTGTCCTCATTCGTTCGACCTTCCTCCTGGGGCTTCCTCTGCTCTGTAAGCGGCCTTAGAGACCCTGCGTCTCCACCCAATGCGGCGTCCTTCCTGCCACGCGGCCTCCGTCGTGCCGCTCCTGGTCGCCTCTGGCTCAGCGTCCACACTCCACCAACCCTGCCGGACAAAAAGTCACACTCCTCAGACCTACAATCCCCCTCCCATCCACTGGCTACACTCCCAATAGCTTAGCCACTTCCCTGTGTGCTGGCTGGGGATCGCTGAGCTGCTTCAGTTCCCTGCTTCCGTCTGCAGCTGTGGCCCATCCAGCCCGGTCGCACAGTCATCAGTCCCTGTGCTGCCCAATCGGCCTCTGTGCTTCCTCCACCAGCCACAATCGGGTACCTGCAACACAGAGACAGCAAAGCAAAAGAGAACAAAGGCCCCCTCTCGTGGCTGCTGCTCCCACAGTCAATCTGCTTCCCTTTCTGGACTTGGACCAGCGTGCCGTAGTCCACTCTCATCAGGAAAGTCAGAGTCTCACTGCAGCAGCCAGTAGTCCACCCTAAAGTCCCAACCGTTTGGTCCTCAAACACAAGTTCTCCCCATGCTGTCTTCCTCTACACAGACAGCAGCAATGGTTTTATGGCCCAAGTCCCGCCCCCACTGGCTCACCTGCCAATAGATCACAAGGAGGGGCGGGACCAATGAGGACCCGCTCCACTGTCCATGGTGCTGCCCGATTACAAACAGAAAACATATTAACAACACAGATACTTAACCCAACACTCAATATCAAGAGAAAAGAAAAACATATTAATAATAATAATAATAATAATAATAATAATAATAATAATAATAATAATAATATTAAAGAAAAGCACCCAAATTGCCCAGACACGACACTATACTCAAACTAAAGAGTGAACCACATAAATATTAAAGTGACATAACAATGGACCCATAAGGAGACCACAAAGGGAGTCTTTTCCTGACAGCCGAACAGAGATTCGGTCACATCCACTTAGGGCACTACAAAGTCTGAGGATTGCCCCTAGGGGCCATAAACAGGAATTGTGACATGAAGGTTGCATGGTAACTCAGTAACAACAGCAACTCTAGGCAGTTAACTAAGAAGTAAAAAAGTTGTATTCACAAAGGTAAAGGGAGTTAAAAACGAAGAGTAAAATACCTAAAACAACTTGCAGACAGATGTTGCCTATAGTCAGTGGTAAACATGCAGTGCAATAAGGATGCATAACACATTCTTCTGAACTGGAAGTCAAAAGAGAATCTAAACTTAACTCAATTTAAAAACGTACTATTAGAACATGTTTCCAGGGGTGGTGGTGGTCTGCACTCAGGAAGGGAGAGTGCTCAGGGGAACTGGGGAGTGTGCACCATCACTACGGTGGTGGGGGGTTGCAGGGCACGTGCAGGGACGGAGCCCCGACCCTGGGTGTTCCCCCTTATTTTAATGCACCTTAGTCATACATACAATCCATATTACACTAGGGCCTTGTGGAGCAGTTTATGGGTATGGGGGACTCCGATGGCTGCCAACAGTGGGGCCACCATGCCATGCCATAACTGCATCCACAATTTTAATGCATCTTAGACTCTCGCACACACTACACTTTTAAGCAGGTACATACACACATTCACTAGGGTCAAGGGGGGTGATATAGGTGTTAAAAATGGTTTCTGTCTTGTTTCTGCTTTATTTGATTATATTTTTTTTCTTTCTTTCTCCTTTGCTTCTTCACTGTGGGGGGAATGGTAAGCTTGGATCGGCTTTAACGACTGTTTATAAAGTGAAACTACAAATTAAAAATAAAGTTTTCCTCTGAAGAGTGGGGGATGGTGGTGGGCCAAAAAAGAGGATGCATGACCTCTGACAACTCATTATATTTAATTGAAACAACACATCCTCATGAAATGCTGTTACAACACGTCACAGCATTTCACTTTGTTACAGACATTTGTTAAGTAAGTTTTCTTATATATATTGAATCAGAGAACAGAATATCACAATCTCTTTGTGTTAAAGAATTTCTCCCACAAAGGGGTCTTTAATTTACACTAATAAAAGAAAGCTCACCACGAGACGTGATAAAGTAAAAACAATCTTTTATTTACTTGCGCAAGGGAACAAAAAATCACAACAGTTAGATCAAGTCTAACAGAGGAGTTGTTCAAAGTTCTGAGACTTAACACGCAGTTTTATATCTGGATACTAAGGCAGTGATTACGTAACATCCTTGTTTATGGTTAATTGTCAAAGCAAAGCTACAATCAGTTTAATGTCAAACAGTAGGCTAATATAGAAAGGGGAGGATTCCGTCTTCTCCGTTCCCAGACGTTCCGAACTGGGTCACCTCGTCCTTCTCACCTCTGGAGTTTCCTGTAAACAAAGATGGCAGAATCCCCCCAGAACTCATTTTCCCCTGGGCATTCACGAAAAGACACTGTTCTATTTTCCCCAGGTCTACTCCCGCCTACACAACTACGAAGAGCTCAGTTAATAATTACAATGGTTACATGCAGGTTTATCTCTTAATATTTAAAAAATACATATACATATATCTTTTAACACAACATGTGTGAGATCAGCAGTGAATTCTCTCAACTGCATTGCATGGCAAACCATAATCTATTAATTTGACACCCTTCCCCCAATCATTGTAGGCCAGCATCCACAACATTGTATTAAAGAATCCACCAGCTGCATCCATGAATTTCCACTGCCATGTTACCATAGGAACAGTGATTAAAAGGTGATGGTGTCTGTGAAAAGTGTTGCATCCAATTGTGACTCCTGTCTTCCTAGACATAATAAGGAGAGATAGGGTGGTGCTAAAAATACCCAAAAGGATGTGTGACTCACCAGAAAAACAAGGTGCAGAGCTTTGATGAGCACTGTTTATTTGCATAGATCCCACAGTGTCAAACATGCCTCATGTTTCATCAGTGAAGGAATGCATTACTATTTAGGAAATTATCCTTTTAATTGGTTTTAAAGCTAAAATTGCACAAATCTAAAGCACGAGAAGAGGTCTTGAATGTTGTTCCTGATCACAGATGTCTCTTGGTTCCCTTGTGACTTGGTGGGCACAGAGATTTGATTACAGTAGCCAAGAAAACAGATGACACTGAAGAAAACAAAGAGGCGAAATGTCAAAATAGTTTACTTGTTCTAGCCAAATGTAATGTAATGAGAGTCATACTTTGTCCTCTGTCTCTCCCACTGACCAGTCCAGTATAATTACAACTCAACTCAGTTTCACTGTGATTGGTCTCTAGGTGAGATTTTCTGTATGGCTGTGTACCTGATATCCACCTGCCTGACAGTGAATAATTAGTTATTATTTCTTCCTCTCCTTCTCTGTGATGTAGATGTTACTTAAACTGTCAGCAGGCCTTGCATACTAATACATTTGGCAAGAAAAGACACAAGGAGGGTCACAGTGAAAAACAGTGAAAAAGCTCCTGAAAACATTTTATGCCAATGAAACTGTAGGTTTTGACCAGAATTGGCCAACTTGTCTTTTGTACATCATTTTGTACGTTCCACCAAAAGAAAACATTAAATATTTGTACCAAGATAGCCTATTTATAAAATAATAGTATCCTTTTTATGAATAGAATTGTCAATCTAAACACTTGATAGAATTTAACATGAAATGTAAATTAATCAAACATTTGGAAATCATGAAGATTAACAGGTTTATTTATTAAAAAAGGTACTTATGTTATTATGAATTGTCTTGACAGCCCTGATATATTTTGCACCACTGTGTGACATCCCCAGTCAGTGGGGACAATGGGGACAAAGGGTGTTTCCCTGGCTGGCTCATTAGTAAGGGTTCCCAGCCGACCAGGGATTAAGTAATAATAGTGGTGGTATGTGATTGGGTCTGTGGGTAATACCACACCTCACGGTGCCTGAGTGCCGCATTTTAATTTTAATGGGCCTGCCGCCAAACACACTACAGAGTCCATACCAAACATCTCCTGTATAGCATTAGCATTGTATTAGATTTAGCATAGCATTAGCATAACATTATCATTAACATAGAATTAGCATAGCATTAACATTACGTAAAAATAAAGAAACCCAGGTGAATAATAATATGGGCCTGCCATTGAAATGTTAGCATTAACCTAGCATTAGCATTAACATTGACATAGCACTAGCATTAACATTAGCATGAGCCCTGTGTGTGCATGCCAATACATTTGTCCACATAGTTTTCTATGAGGGCTCTGTCCCAATACTTATCGTTCAATTTAAACAGCTGTGTCATTGGGGACGTGCCCTAACCAGTCATTATCTGGGTCATTCCAGATTTGGAGGACATTTGGGCTTTAGAATTTTGGGGGGAAAAAAATTATATTTTGCCAGTTTTTGTTATGTACACATGAGTACTAGGTTATAAACTATCAAAAACTTGATTGGCTCAGCTCAGG
>JBBPDC010160445.1:0-18796 GCA_037974485.1 Hemigrammopetersius urotaenia | reverse complement strand
CAGTGCCATGCGCACGTAGCGGTGACATGTGGAGTGGCATATGCCCGTGGCACGGAAAGATTTTACTCCCTCTCCATTTAAAGACAGTGAAGGTCTCGGGGTCTTGAAGTTTGCGCCACCACTTCCGTGCCAAAGCTAAGAAAAGTCTTGATGCAGGTCTTTAATATTTTAGAGGTGGGTCATATCAGACTGTGCTTGACGCTCTAAGACAGGGGTCACCAACATGGTGCTCCCAAGGACCACACGAGTAGCCAGCTGACATTTTCTTAAAATAAAATAACTCACTATTTAATTTTCTCCTGTTGCTACTCTTCTTTAATCACAATTGCATTAATGAATATTTGGAAATTACATTATCTAAAAAAAAAAAAGCATTTAAAACATGTTTGTTATACATGAAGTTTAGATAAGTTCAAGTAAACTCTGTTCTAGTGTCTCAAACTGGGAGCCCATATGGCTCAGTACCCATGAAGTAGCTCTCAGTTGCAAAAAGGTTGGTGACCCTGCTGTAAGAGGATGAGCTGAGACCTGTGGTCTGATCTGCGCTGATAGGTAAGACAGAGTTGGACTATTTTAAACTTTGTAGGTGAGCGTAAGAGTTTTAAATGTGACCACAGGAAGCCAGTGTAGGTCTGCAGTGCTGGGGTGTGAGAATTTTGGTGTACATCTTTAGAGGCTGTGGCTTTGTGACTGTGGCTTTTAACGGTCACAAAATCGACCAAACATGTAATTTGACCACGTTGCATAGGGCCAGAGTCAGAGTGGATCTACTGGGCTGGCATGTAACTGACTATGGGGGGCTTTATTGATCGTGAACTATAAGTGTATGGAGCGTGTGTAGGTGAGGGGCGTCGCTGGGGGGGCAATGCCCCCCTTGACGCAAAGACGTCCTATGATTCTTATAAATGTAACTTTCATTACTCTCAGTTAAGTTTCCTTCTCCTTCTT
Organism: Hemigrammopetersius urotaenia; assembly: GCA_037974485.1. Classification (NCBI taxonomy): domain Eukaryota; kingdom Metazoa; phylum Chordata; class Actinopteri; order Characiformes; family Alestidae; genus Hemigrammopetersius; species Hemigrammopetersius urotaenia. The sequence goes on along the minus strand of JBBPDC010160445.1, from coordinate 17,848 downwards.
AGCTGAATAACTGGACTGGGTTTGGCCTCTACAGCAGGTTTGCTGCCGGTTTCTCCCTCCTACTTAAACAAGCTGATAAAAAAAAAAGACACTCAAATCCACTCCTTGAATCCAAACTTTAGAAATGTAGTTTATTGCACTTACAAAAGATAACAGCGTATCATAATTTCTTTTCTTTTAAAGTATACAACTCTCATTGCAAAGCTTCTCTAAATTTGAAACAAGTCATCACAGAACTGTACAATATACTGTAAGCAAGAGAAAACAGAGTATAAAAGAAAAAAGCAAAGACTTTAGGGGGGAAAAAACTGCATAGGCTGTTTACACTAACAAGGTATGGATATATAGAAGTAGGGTGACACATTTGGTACAATAGTACATTGTCTAAAAAATGCTTTGCTGTTTTCCAGTTTCATCTCGTAAACAAGTGCGTCACCTAAATTCGTAATTTCATTCCACAGGTTCAAACCTAATGTCTACAGTACATTGGCCCTGGAGGCAGACCGTAGTCCACAGCAGTAAATACGGTGAAAAACCAAGTCAACAACACCAGCAGGTTTATTGCGAAAAAATTGAGCACAGGCTTTAAAGGAAGCGAAACCACAGGTGCTGAAACCCAAATGATGCACAGTTTTAAAAAATAACCTTAAACAGAACAGTGGTAGTGAATAAGGTTTATGGACATCAATGCAGAATTAAGGTTAATTCTAATAAAAGGCTGAATTTGGCTAGCTGTAATATCAGCTACTGTCAGGTGAAGTAGTAATGCATATATTAAGATCTTTTCTTGATTAAACCTGATCTCAATGCCAGTGCCGTTTGGTCATTAAAAACTTGACCAATCCATGCTCCACTCTCAAGTCATTTCGTGGTAACTGTCACAAAGTTAGCTGGGCTTTGGAGTGGTTGGTCCAGGAAACCCAGAACCCAGCACACTTTACCTTAACATGCACACTTTACCCACTTTTAACTCAGAAAGGGATTTTTAATGAATTGTTTAGTTGCATCAGCAGTGTTGTGACGAGAGAAAACACTGCTTTATAGAACATTAGCAACAAATCCCTCTTAACAAATGATAAAAAAATACTTAAAGGTGTTACAACGTTTAGAAAAGGATGCGTGAGAGTAAAGAATCGTTTGAAGGTTTGAAAAGGAATTCACTTTCTAGAAGTTTTACATTTATGTGGAGCCTCTTGGTACCTATTTAAAAAGGGTCTTCATGCACACACACACTCATTTACAAAAATATTCCCTTAATCGCAAGTTGATTTTGAAAACCAAAAGTGGTTCCCACATTGGAATCATGCAAAGAAGCCATTTGGTCCAACTTTAAGTGTGTACACTGTTTTTAGTCATTTTCTAGTTGATTTCTGGTGTAAAATTCTACTGACCTGGACAGTTTTCCTATATCCACTCAAAACTAGGCAGCTTGGAAATAATAATTTGCAATTGTGCTACTGATGGGTCCACGACACAAGCAGAAGACTCCTGATCTTTCACACATCTATGAAATAAACATCATTTCAAACTAGTAACACCCTATAAAGGTAGGTATTTTGACCAAAACACCTTTCCACCTCAATTCCTCATTTGGTTACTGGGATTTTTGCCAACTTTCTATAAAGCTTGTTTAACCTTGTGACAGTTGGAACAAAATAACAACTGTGAGTGAAGCAGTGGCTAAGTTATTGCATATAAAGGATCAATTAGATTTTGGAGAAGTGTTCCAGACTCAGAACCCTATACTCCAAATGATTCCCAATTGTCAGTCACAGTAAAATCCCAATCATTAAATGGTAACCTTGAAGAAAACCTTAATATCTGTTAATGTAAAAAAAACAAAAACAAAAAACAACATTAGCTTAACATTAATTATGATGTATTATTATTGCACCAAAGGCTTTTGAGGGGAACTGTAGCTATTGCTTTTGTAAGATTGCTGTTCATCGATGTATTGGTAGTTCTTCATAGTTCTCCAAATGTATTCACCATAGTAGAAGCTGTGAAATAAATTGTCATTTTAAATCTGTATTCGAATGAGAGGGCTACAGCATGAGGGACAAATTGTTAAAAATTAATCATGTATTGCATTAACAGCACTAAAACTTACACTTGAAAGGGTTTTTTTTTTAATTCAAAAGCAATACAATGTGTATAGTCCAAGATTGTACTTAAAAACCTGCCTGGAAAACAGTTCCATAAGGTTCAGTTTAAGAGCAGGCTGATCAATCATAACTAAACAATACCAATAAATAGGATATTTACAGTACGCATGACCAGAGGGTGGTATTTACAGCAAAAACTGACCAGTGTCATGTGACTTTTCTATATGCAACAGTAACACTCTAAAATGAGAATAGCAATTAAATCTGCTGGCCATCTGAAACAAGAGTGCCTCAGTGAGCACTTGTTTATGCTAATTAATCTACTATTCACAGTTCCAGTCACCATCATCACACAAAACATATCTTACAGTTCCTACAAAATCTAGATTTTCTCAGCAGTTTTACAGGATTTCAACTTCTGCAACAAACCAGACGGAATGTGCCCTGATCAGAGAGGGATGCATACAACACTTTCTTTCTATGCCTGCTTGCCTGCATGTGATAGGATCTGGTGACATATCTGATTACAAATTAAGATACTATGCCTGTCCTCCTGTAGTTGCCCTCTGTTACTCTTGCAAAGCATTTTCAAAACCTGCAAGAGCTGCACAGTGCATCATGGCTGTAGGTGAAATAATAAGGTTAAAAAAAATCAGCTGGTTCTTGAAAACGCCAGACTCAAGACACGGGACATTCCTAAACATCAAATATGATCAACAATTCGAAAGCAAAATCACTGGGAGATTCGAGGAACTTGTTCAAATGCACCAAGCTTTTCATTTTTAATTACAAAGCTCACCCACCCCTTTTTGAGGATACCAAATTTCCATTAAGAAAAATACATTTTATATATAATAAAACAGTAGAAAACCTTTTTCTCCCAACATTGGCACATATAATCAGAGGACTATACAGCTGTCCCTGCGTTAACAAGAGACTTCATCAGTAGTTGTTTTGGATAATATCATAAAAGTAGAATATTCAATGAAAAATCCCCAAATAGTGTTCAGGTCTCCATTATTGGCTGAATGCTATATCGTGCCATACGTTTGGTCTTCTATGTGCTCAGAAGGTTCAGTTCAGCGATGCCATGTGACCATGTCCAATCTGCTATATGACCTTATTCGCATGGACCATTATGTAATATCATTTCAAAGTAAAGAAAGATCTTTATTTCTGACAGTCCTGGGCTGGTTTCCAGTTGATCCAGGTTTAAGAGAGAAAACAGTGTCATCTTCTTCAGGACATGGTACATGTGGTGCTGGAAGAATGATGGAAGACAGTAAGACTTTTAGATGCTCACCAGGAAAAGGACTAGTTCAAATCTAACCAAATCCGAACGTCTCCGTTCAAATTCATCCATGCCCTCTGGCAGCCTGATGGCAGCGTTCCAGTTTCATCCACCAGCTTTGTAACTTGAAGACAACCATGGACTTCTCTGTGGAGAACCCTAGGCCTATCTGCCAACGCCCAGGAGCAATTGGGATAAAGAGGGGGAGGGGGAGGACTCAGAGGAAGAGTGGAGCAAGGAATGGGGGTGTTGGAGAGGATGAGTGACAGATCTGGAGCATCCGTTAAAGGAGCTTAGGAAAGACGAGGAGGAAACACAATGACGTCAAAAAAGCAGCTAAAGTTCGATCATTAATGACCTACAAAAGAAGCTGGAAAAGGGAGTTCAAACGATACCTCTGAGTTCCATCCATTTTTTATGTTACGTTGTAGCAGGTAAAGAGGTATTTTGTTGCACCACTTTTTTGTGTGTTTCATACAAATAAAATGGTGCTTGTCTCATTTCACTGTGCAGTTTTAGCTGTCATGCTCTTCCTAAGGAGCATGGAACAGCATGACCTCCTCCAGGTTTCTCCTCTCCTCAACCAGAGCTGCTCTTCAGGGCTTGCTCTACAGGTTCTCCCCCGGCTGGTACTGCGGCTCAGTGGAGGTGAAGTAGTCTTCCAGGAAGCCCTGCAGGTATTCAAACGTGGGCCGTTCCTCAGGTTCCTTCCTCCAGCAAGTCAGCATGAGCTCGTGAAGAGATTCGGGGCATTCGGCCGGGCAGGGCATCCTGTATCCACGCTCCACCTGGTCCAGCACTTCCCGGTTCACCATCCCTGAGCAGGACATCCAAGAGGACATTACAAAAGGCCCAATTCACAAATACACAAAAGGCCCAACAATCATTAAGTGGACGACATGGAGAGTATCTCTAAATGACATAACCCAGGTTCAAAAAATAATATATAAATAATTATTATAATACTTTCATATACTTATGCTCCTAAGTAAACTGTCAGCTCAGATTTTAGCTTCAAGTTTCCCAAGAGAATAGTATGTTAACCGCTTTTCCTACTCAGGTATCCACATTTCTTTAAATAAAAAAAAAAATAACGTCTGGCTATATTTTGTTATGAGTCAGTAACATAAATGAAGAAGATTCCATTATTGCATACAACTAGCAGAAGATCTGTATCTAATTGTTAAGTTTTTTGTGTTTTACTCGAGTTACATGTTGCTACATGATCTACAGAAAACTAACACGAAGGGAAATGCTGTAAAAATTATAATAAAAGTGCCATTTTATTTGGAAGTATAAGCCGCAAAATCAAAAATTAGATCTCGATTTATTCCAGTTTTCTGAAAATGCTTCATTTTATAAATAAAACAAATATTCAGGACTTTATTTGAATAACTGCACCCATTCCCAGTACATGGATTTGAATACTTTGGCTACCTGGACTAGATGAGATGATTTTTTAAATATTCAGGCAGTAATAAAATTGTCTCTGCTTAAATTGTTTACTGAACATTGACTCTATTATAGTTATGCTCTAATGATCTAATTGCCTTAAACATATTTACCTGGATATGGCACCCTGCCTTTAGTGGCCAATTCAGTCAGTAAAACCCCAAAAGACCAGACATCAGATTTGATGGTGAAGCGGCCATACAAAGCAGCCTCTGGCGCCGTCCATTTTATTGGAAACTTTGCTCCTGTGTTTATAAGCAGATATTAGTGTGTGTTAGAGAGTGAGAGAGCGAGAGAGATTAACTGAGAGGGAGAGAAACAGACAGATAGACTGCCTTTGTTGTTTTACTCACCCTGTCTGGCAGTGTATTCGTTGTCCTCTATGAGGCGGGCAAGGCCAAAGTCTGCCACTTTACACACCAGGTTATCTCCCACCAGGATATTTGCAGCCCTGAGGTCTCTATGCACATAGTTCATTCTCTCCACATACGCCATGCCAGACGCAATCTGAGGATAAGACAAGCCCAAACACACACACTGAGCACATTGGGGTCTTACTAATCTCACTCTTCTCTGCGGATAACAGTAAAGGCATTAACATATACTATGGACAAAAGTATCGGATGCCTGACAATTACACTAACAGGAACTTTAATGACATTCTATTCAAATACATAGACTTTATGAAGTCTGTGCCCTCTTTGAAGCTTTATTTGTGTCCTCTCAGTAGACAGCGGTCACTCTTCCTAGAAGGCTTTCCACAAGATTTCTGAGTTTCTGTGGGAATCTGTGCCCATTCATTCTGTAGAGCGTTTATGAGGTCAGGCACTGATGTTGGACAAGAAGCTCACAATCTCCATTCCAGTTCAGGGTTGAGCTCAGGACTCTGTGTGGCCATCCAAGTTCTTCCACACTGAACTCATCCATCCAAGTCTTTATGGAGCTTGCTTTGCGTACTGGGGACACAGTCATGCTGGAATAGAAAAGGGTCTTTCCCAAACTCTGGAAGCATGGTGTTGTCCAAAATGTCTTCGTATTCTCAAGTATTAAGATTAAGCGCTTCACTGGATGTAAGGGGCCTAGCCCGAACCTTGAAAAACAGGTGTGTCCCAATACTTTTGTCCATAGAGTGTATAATCAAGTTGTTAACATCTACAAATATGGTGCTTCTTACAGCTGTTTCATGTGTCTTTGTTATGTGGTTGGTTCATGAGTCACTGACCTGCGAGGCCATGTCTACAAGCTGGGGTAACCGCAGCATCTTTCCCATGTCCCCTTTTAAGAAGTCAAGTAAACTTCCTGTGTGAAAGCAGAACGTCACATCAGTCCTAATAATACACCGACAGACATATGGGCTACCCACCATCAAACATTTGCAGACAACTAGCTGTTCAAAATGTCTTCAATAAATGAGCATGTGTTAAGCATGTGTTTGAAACGTACACTACCAGTCAAAAGTTTGGACACATCTTCTCATTCAACTATTCCCTTTGTTTTTATTATCGACTACATTGTAGATTAATATTAAAAAACCATCACCTATTGCTCTGATGACAGCTTTGCACACTCTTGGCATTATTTTCAATCAGATTCATATACAGTCAATCAGCCAAAGACATGCTTGGTGTTCAAAGTTTGCTCTGTATGAAAAGCTAGTGTCCCCAAAGCTGATGAGTAATATATACAGAGGATTTAAAACATCCAGGTAATTCAGTGAAAAGACTGAACTGAAAAGAAAGACTGAAATTTCACAGTTAAAGACTGACCCTGCCCCATGTATTCTGTAACGATGAAGATGGGCTCCTCGGACACCACAGCGTACAGCTGAACCAGTTTCTCATGCCGCAGTTTCTTCATGACCTGAGCTTCTTGCAGGAAGGCCTCTGGAGACATGGTGCCTGGCTTTAGGGTCTTTATGGCCACGCGCGTTGTGCCATTCCACGTGCCTTAATGGATCAGGGGACATTAAACACTTCAATTGGTATTCTAAGTGAGAATAAATTATTTAGACTAAAATAATGACTTATGTTGGTAAACTTGATTCACTTTAAATAGAGGGGGCTGGGTTGTATTTGAGTGTGTAAATCACATTTTTGATTATAGGTAGTATGGTGTTTCTTACCCATCCAGACTTCCCCGAAGCAACCCTGTCCCAGTTTAACATCTAAACGCAAAGACTCTCGGGGGATCTCCCAGGCATCTCGAGCCAAACCCTGAGTCTGTGGCTTTAGTACCGGACACACATCCGTCAGGCAGTGGCACAAACCATCAGCGTGCTCTGAAAGAGAGACAGAGAGAGAGAGAGAGAGAGAGAGAGAGAGGGAGAAAGAGCAAGAGAGAGAGCAAGAATGAGATACGGAGACAGACAGAGAGAGAGGAGAGAGAGAGAGAGAGCAAGAGAGAGAGAGAGACGGAGACAGACAGACAGAGAAAGAGCAAGTGAAAGAGCAAGAGAGAGAGAGATACAGAGACAGACAGAGAGAGAGGAGAGAGAGAGAGCAAGAGAGAGAGAGTGAGCAAGAGAAAGAGCAAAAGAGAGAGAGAGAAAATGGTCAAGACAAAAATGTTCTCCCCCATTATGCAGTATTAACTTGTTAATAAAACGACAGCATGTAAAAGACCTCCTATATTCCAGTTTATGATAATAATTTAGAATTGGCCAGAATGATTCTGAATGTCTGAATATTACTTTGGAGAGAGAGATTGGGTGAGGTTACATTTAGTTAAATAGATGTGTGGCCTGAACACAACAAATTTCAGAGGAAGCAAAAATGTGTTTTCAGAATATAATTAATTTGAGAATGTGTCCCACAGATGTTCCAAATAATCATTTGTAGTTTAACATCAAAGTACATTATACACCAGCACCTGGCATTTAACAACTAAGCAGGATTCTGTTTCCACTGCCATATTTTTGTCAGGTACTGTAGGTCTGAGAGAGATACTGCAATTTCACTTCCTTTTAAACTCTCACTCACACACACACAGAGTGGCATTGTTAAGATGACTCACTGCGGTAATGGGTGACCAGCTGCTGCAGGTTACTGAACTGCGTACGAGATGTAATGTAGAAGCCTCCGCTGTCCAGCTTTCGGATCTTATAATGCTTCACATTCAGCCCCTTCACAGTGTCATAGTCCAGCACAGACAGACAGTAGGCACCTACCAGAGGAAAACAGACATACACACAGTAAGGACAATGTTTTTGTAAATAAGACCAAGCAATAACAGCACAAAATAAGGGGAAGGGGTTCAGTTACTAAGTGAATTCAAGATAATTAACACCAACCCGCCCAAAATATTCTGACCCGTTAAGAAATTCAAGGATCCATTTCCTTAAGGATCCTTTTTCCTTAAATAACTTTTGTTCTATGAGCATAGTTTCAAAATGTATCAATCACTCTCCAGTTAATACATATATGGAAACAATACATTTACATTACCTAACAGATCTTATTACCTATTCAGACTACAGCAGTTTAGCCCCACTTATATACATATAAATTGCATTTTGCATTCAATTACATGGACTTATGGAGTTGGTCCCCCCTTTGCAGCTATAACAGTTTCCACTCGTCTCTGAAGGCTTTCCCAGTTTCTGTGGGAATTTGTGCCCATTCATTCTGTAGAGCATTTCTGAGGTCAGAGACTGATGTTGGATGAGAAGGTCTGGCTCACAATCTTCGTTCCAGTTCATCCCAAAGGTGTTGCATGGGGTTGCGGTCAGGGCTCTGGGGAGTCAGTCAAGTTCTTGCACACCAAACTCATCCAGCCATGTCTTTATGGAGCTGGCTTCGTTTACTGGGGCACAGTCACGCTAAAATAGAAAAGGTTCTTCCCCCAAACAGTGTCCACAGAGCCTCATCCAAAATGTCTTGTTATCCTGGAGCAGTGAGATTTCAGTAAAGGGCCCACCCAAATTCAATAATTAAGAGGAGTGTCCGAATACTTTTGTCCATACAGTATATATTACTGACTTGAAGGCGCAGTACCCTGTTTAATTCTAAGGGCCAAAGAAAGGTTGGGGAATGGTCATGTAAAAGTAAATGAATGGTTGTTTTGGGTATGTCAGGACGAAGATTCATGAATGATATGGGCCCGTGTGCTAGAGGACTGAAAGGTCAACGTTAGGCTGCACCTCTTCAAGAAATTCACTAGGGGGCAGTGTTCCGACATTAACGCTTATGTTTGTGAATCACACCACACACATTGGCTTAACCATTCACTTTACTATGATGTCTCTTTTGAATGTAGGTCTTTTTATTCTCTCCATGGCTGCTCTTTAATCATTTTCATGCTCTCTCTCTCTACCTCTTCATTCTCTCTGTATGAATAGGACCTGGCTCTTGGTTATAGGAGCGATTCATGATGACCTACTTCTATCTCTTGATTCTTGTAAGCACCCCCTCCTTCCCTCACCCTCAGCAATCCCCCCACCTACCCCCATTTCCACAACCTCTACAACTAACAAAAGCTCACACACACACACACACATATGTACGCACACCCGTACAAGAACACGCACGCAGCCCTGCTTGAACATGCAATTAGGATCTTTCATTCACCTTGTTGCTTTAATTTTTCTGCTGACATACACCGCTTCATCTGATTTTTCTTAAACAGCTAGACGACAGCTGTGTTTTAACCTGTGTTATGTATGCCATGGTAACATTCCCACTTCCTCAGTCTGACTATATATAAACAAATCAGTAGTGGTTTATTCCCGTTTTGCATTGCACTTTCGTATTCGTTACTGAATAAGTCATAGTCATTACTAAGAATAGTAAAAAGGTATACGTTTTATAACTTAAACTTTATCTGCTGCATCTAAGCACAGTTGATTACTAGAGTACCTGCCAGCTGGCTTCTATAATAAGTCTGCCTTGAGTCAACAGGTCTCCTATTTTTTTTTTTTTAGCAAAAGATAACAGGGTGTCTAAATTATTTACCATGGTATGATACACATGTGTCAGAGAGATATAAAGCTAAAAACACAAGCATAATCTTGAAGATTCTTAAATAAATAATAAGCCTACAGGAGGGAAAATTAAAACTGAACTGAATTCGACCAGCAGTTCAGATAGCAAGGTAACTTCAGCTCAGATATGTGGGTGGAAGGTAGTTTCTTCACCTTTGGTGGTCTCACTCTCACGGACCAGGAAAGTCCCCCTTCTGTTTTCAAGACTCAACAACAACCTCTCTGAGTCCCTGCGAGTGATTTTGCCAAAGTACCACCTGCAGAGAGGGAGAAAGAGAGAGAGAGAGAGAGAGAGAGAGAGAGTAGGAAAGGAGAGAGAGAGAGAGAGTAGGAGAGGGAGAGGGAGGGAGAGAGTGAGAGAGAAATAACGAGAGAGAGAGAGTAGGAGAGGGAGAGAGAGAGAACAAGAAAGAGAGATAATGAGAGAGAGAGAGAGAGGAGAGGGAGAGATCGAGAACGAGAAAGAGAGAGAGAGAGATAATGAGAGATAGTAGGAGAGGGAGAGAGAGAAAAAGAAAGCGAGAGAACGAGAAAGAGTGAGAGAGAGAGAGGGGAGAGGGAGAGATCGAGAACAAGAGAGAACGAGAAAGAGAGATAACGAGAGATAAAGAGAGAGAGAGAGAGACAGCATGGTTAAGTCAAAAGTTCATCTCAGTCATGCAGTGTTAAAACTACAGCACCGTTAAAGACTGGCCTGAATAATTCTGAAATACTGAATATTTCTTTGGATATTCACAGACCAGTCTTGGTGCTGCAGTTTCACACACATGCTTGCATTATCCAAACATCAGAGAGTGGAAAGAAAGAAAAGTGCTTTGCTGCTTTTAGCCATGGAGATTACAGTCACTAAGCCTTACCTTTTCTCCAGAGTCAATCTGAGATGACTGGCAGAACAGAGGTGGAAAAGTGAGATATTATAGCCGTTACAAAGACGTGTCTGCATAAGCATGTTCATGTGAGTGCCGGATATCAAGCATGTGTGTCTCGCTGTGTGAGTACTGTGTCTGATTTTCTCCACGTTTGCACCTTTGAGTGCAACCGGCTTAGGAAGAAGCCCATCATTATGGTTACTACAAACATCAAAGCCTCCGCTGAAATGTACTGAGACGCTGTTTCTAGAGATAACTATGTTAAAGTGGCCACATTTCTTCACTGTTCAGTGTCTACAGAAATAATGTGATGACAGTCAATGCCATAAAAGGTAGAATAACCTTCTCTTGAGGGACCTACTGGCTCATGGGTACTGACGAGTGCAGGCCCTTCTCTTATAGATCATTGTCCTGGTTCTAAAGTCATTGTAAAATACACACGACCCACAAACATCAATTATGCTCTGTATTAATCCAGTTCACTGTTAAAACCATTGTTTCATTCTTGGAGTAATCTTTGACTGTTATGTTGTGTCATCAACAGGGTAAATTCACTGTAACCCTCTTGACAATTTATTATTATAAAGGTTAGAGTTATATTTGCTAGGGATACCTTAAAAGGGGGATGCTACTTTGTAATCGTTTTTTCTCTCCAAAGTTTCTGCATAAATGTTGAGATGTACTTAAAGTCAAGAGTAGTTTTATATGACATGATTCATTCTAGAGACACATACCTATTTTAATGGTGGTCATGGGAACCATGGGGCACAAATTTACCTGATATTCAGAATGGCTCGGGAACATACACGTTTTTTTATGTCCTACACACAAGTGTTTATATGACACTGATGATGTTAAAATAGTAGTAAGTCTGAGAAAAGTATGTCTTTGCCTTGATTTCAAATCTGTGCTTAGTTTCTTCCCGCACATACAGTTTTTGTGATATTATATATTGCATTTTATCAACTGATCATTATATCTATGCCACAGAGTGGCCTGTCTGACTTCACACTGAAAACATTGAAACAGTTACTTGATTGGTGCCTGCGGTTTAATAAAAACCACATGCAAGTCTATTGCAAATCTAATATTACTCAATTCAAAAAGTTGATGTGACTGAAAAAACTGAAAGCAGATCTGAAATCAGCATAAAAAACTGGTTCAGAAAAGTTTGTTGTGGTTTCTGATTATTACAAAAAAAATTGTTGACCTGTGTTATCAGGCACCACATTCATAACAGTTTATATCTAAAAGCCGTATAGCTTTAGATGCATTAAACTCTTCAGACTTTGGTTTCTATCACCACCTCTGTACACTATTCTGACTCTCTAGAATAGGGCATTTCAAGTCAATCCACACAGAACCACACTATTTACACCTTAATGACAGAAATAAACAGAAACTTTGAAAAATTGTCATAATTTCCCATTAAGGTCCAAGCATCTGCTAAATATAACATTGTGGTCAGTGGCATTCTGTGTCAAAAACGCAAAATTGCAGAAAATCAGACTGTGTGTGTGTGTGTGTGTGTGTGTGTAGGGAGCAGATATGCACTCAGGCAATGCTAGGATGAAAAGGGAAGGAAAGAAATAAACAATACAAGCCTGGGTGCAGAGGACTACAAGCATTCCTGTACAGAATAAGACAACATATTTGGGGAAACACAGCCTGGGAGGCTAGAGGTGGGGTATAAGGGAAGAATGCAGGGGAATACACAGATCTGATGTAAAGCAAGGAACGACTAACTACCAAAACAACAGGGCATTACAGTAGGGGGAGGACCAAGAGGAAGTAGAAAGGTGAGGAAAAAAATGAGCTTTACTCTTCAGCCTGGATGGAGTCGGAGGGAGCGACGTAGTTGCTGGGAATGTAGCCGCTTTCTCCTGTTGTCAGTGAGCGGGCCAGCCACCAGTCTCCTTCCCTGAAAGGAGAAAAAAGTTTTCACTCATTGGCAATCGTATACCTAACCCAACCCTAACAATATGTATATTTTTTGATTACCACAAATATTTGCAACCTATAAAGAGCTAAATACAAACATGTCTGTGTGTTTTTGGGTGCAACAGATGTAAATCACTTTGGTAAAGTGGTCAGTAATACGTTAATTCATTTTGTAAGTCTAAAACATATAGAGGAATTATAAATAAGTGAAGGTATAAACACTTAAGTGGCAAACTACGTTTAAACATACTCTGGTATATAAAAAGTAAATGTTACATCGGTAAATTAAATGGATATTTTTTTATGTTATTTTAATAATACAAACAAAGTAAATCGGTGAATGAGAATGTGTGTCCTCATCAGTTTGCACTACCAGGCAAAAGTTTGGACTTACAAAAAAAAACACTGTTAGCTAAATGTGTCGCAATTAATTTGCTATCACTGCCAGCACTCCTCTCTGTGGCTTTGTCCAGACAGACATGCTGTGAATTATTGACAGCCTCATTGAGCTAAAACAGAGGAAAGTTACTGACTCTACCTCTCCATCCCCCATGCTAAAGTAATAAACCTGCTGTTTGCTGACTCAACACACGACCTCCCAAACTGTATGAGCTGGCTCCCGTGGCCTCCAAACTCATTACAACACAGTCGTTACCACAAACAATGAGGGTTATACACAGCATGACACCTTCAGGTCTGTATTCTGAATAACACACATGCATTTTTTATTTACTGCATGCCATTCAAAATGTATAAGTACATGTATTATTTAGGCAACAGATGATACTAAAACAGAGTACATCGACTACATGTTAGGGCTGCACAATATAGAAAATGATTCCCAATATAATAGAAATTTCGAGAGAGAGAGAGAGAGAGAGAGAGAGAGAGAGAGAGAGAGAGAGAGAGAGAGAGAGAGAGAGAGAGAGAGAGAGAGATGATGCGAGAGAGATGATGCCAGGCAAATAATTTTATACTCATTAAAATTTAAATGCCTCAATATAAACTCAATATAAACTAGATATAAAACAATGTATAAATCACATAAATATCTAAGGGCTCTGTCTTCCCCCATCACATCACCCAAATTATGTTTAGTGGAGATTTTTAAAACCTTGAAAAAGTTCAGCCAATTGAATCAGTTTTATGCCAGTCATTTGCGAGCTTAATTACTGGAGATACTATTTAACGACAGAGTCAGAGTCGTAGCACACTTAAAGTCGTTTACATTAGTAGTTTGGAAAAAACCCCAGATGTAATTACTTATAATTACTATTATAATACACTGAAATAACAAGTACAAATGGCAAACTACAACAATTTTATCCTGCAAATATATGCATCACATAAAAGTTTGTTTTGATGCTTTAGCAGACCTTTGAGCCACTGTTAAGAGATCCTTTAACATTATTGCTTCTATAAGATGCTGAGTGACCTGAACTAGCATTTAACATCCACTGACTAAGAATTTAAATCAGTGCGAAGAGTTTGGATGTTTAGCAGTGACACTACGGCAGTGCTGTAAATTAACACAAACTATTGCAGAGTCTACTACTGTTACAAGTCTCATAATAACACATTGTCCTTCCCTACCGAACAGACAAACACAAAACTGGTTTGTTCAGAGAACTGAGGCACTTCCCTCATTTACTCCTAGCATCACTGGACAGATCAACATCTTTAGGTGAACACTAATTGTCAAATCCATTATATTAGCTAACAGATCCAGCATTGCTACTGCCTTTCTACCCATTCAGAAAAAGCAATGCCAATTTTGCTCTCTTGAAATCCTGGCCAGGATCACTGGTGATTAAACCCAATCTCCCAAAGAACAGGACAACACACGAGTCCATGTCCTCAACAAAGGGCGTGTTTTAAAGCACAATTAGAATTTGTTTGCTGAATTTAACATATTAGGGGCAGCTGGTGGCCTGGTGGTTAGGGACTTGCCCCTGCAATAGGAAGATCATGGGTTCGAGTCCCAGGACTGCCAGTGGCACTACTAAAGTATCCTTGAGCAAGATACTGTCCCCACACCCTGCTCCCACTGCATCACTGGTGAATGGGTTAAATGCAGACAAAGAACTCCACATTGTTCACATGTGAATGTAAGGGGGGACTTTAGTTTACTTTACTTTGAAGGAAAAAAACAAAACATAAAACACGGCCAATGCCACACATGAACACACTGATGTGACGGGCCTGAGCCAAAAATAGCTACACTAGTGGGATCACATGAATGCTTTGATTCACCAAAACACCCACAGGAACACTGATCTGGAATGTCTAAGGTTTTGTAGGATGCGAACACCATGTGATGAATGCTATTTTCTCCAAAGACCTTTTGAATATTCCACCTTTCTTTTAAAAAGGTCAATATTGCGATAATACATTGTGCAGACCTACCACACACACACACTGATGCATAACAAATACAAAACACCAACAGAAGAGTGCATTTTAACAGATGATGGTAGTAAATGATTATGGAATGTAAATGGGCTGAAAAATGACAAAAACAAAAAACCCAACTACAGACAATCAAATGAAAGTGAAACTAGCACAAAGTTCTGAACAGAGACTGGCTGTGAAGGGCAAAATAAAGATGGCAGCTCCTGGTCCAGTTTTGAGGAGACGGGAGACTATTTTTGTCGGTCTCCAACTGTCTGCAGAAGCCTAGACATATCTCTGGTGGATGGGCGAATGTGGAGGAATGATGTGGAAGACTCACACACGAAGTAGACAAGGACAGCGAAAGGCTAAAAGCAAAGCAGCTCTTACTAACCTGCAGTTCAGCTTTCTCCTACATTAAACAGTGACCGCATGTGAGAGGAGGCAGAGAGAAGGGAGGTGTGAAAAGGGTTCAGGATTAAGAAACACACCCACACACTCACAAACACACACACAGCAGGAATTAGAGCAAAGGCCATAGACAAAAACACTGAGATTTCTTTAAAAAAGAAAAGGATACCAGAAACCTGAATTAATCCATTTGCAAGATCAACAGCTAACACATTAACATTTTTTACTGGAACTGTGAGGCAATGCTTGAGCTAAAAGAAATTAGAAAGACATGCTGACAAATACAATAACTGGAATAGCTTCCATGAAAGAAACCAACAAGATATCAAAAATCATGCAGCACAAAATGATCATTCTTGGCCCAACAGAAAAACTCGAAATTAGGGATGCACCGATTGTAATTTTCGTGCCCGATTACGATTACCGATTTTTTTGTAAGTGTGATCGGCCGATACCGATTTTTCCGATACCGATTTTGCCCCCCAGATAACAGAAAATTAGAGCTGCTGCATGTAGTCGACACAACAACAACAACTTTTTTAATGTAATGTGGTAGTTACTTTCCCTGTTTACTGGTTACTTTTATAATAGTGACATATTATAGTGGCAGCTCTATAGCAAATACAAACAAAAATCTAATTTTCCTTAATATAAAGCTTTTTTTTCATAACAAATGTTCTTTAAAAATTTAAATAAATAAAATGTAATACATAAACAAATAAATAAAGCCCCCCAAAAAAGATTGGCAATCGGCAATACGTGAGTGATCGGCCGATCACCGATCAGGCCAATCAGGCCAAAAATCGGCCGTTTCCGATCCCTGGCCAATCAATCGGTGCATCCCTACTCGAAATCGCTCACAATAAATAGTCAATAAAACTGTTTTAAAAAATCCATGTGATGAACAAATCAATTAATTTATGTATACTTTGCCCTTTGGCTCTGTGATTTTTTATCCTTTCAGATCTGTGGCTGTGGAAAGTTCTGTTTCTGTACCACTTTCCTGCATTTCCCCCGGCTTTGGTTTCTGTTCTGCTCTACTTTCATTACCTTTCACCAACATCTAACATGGCAGGCTAGAGTCTCATGTTTGTGTTGTTGGTTAAACTCAACAAGGTTCACTTTCCTGACAAAAGCTGGGAATATAGAGCAACTGATTCAGAAAAGTAGAGATTAGGGGAGCCGAAAGGATGTTCATATTTTGTTTGCACATCCAAAAATATTTTATATTATATGAAACACATTCTATGTAAATATAATTCATATTTAACTATATCAGCAAGTCGCATAGCAAGAGGCACGTTCTGGAGACTAAATCCAGACTAAAACAGCTGGTATATCCTTTGAACTTGTTGTTTGATCAATACATTTGTTAAAGCTGGAGCTTTGGTAAAGCAGGAGCCTGACTATTTTCTAATAGGATATTATTTATATTTTTTACATTTTTATTTAATTAATAATCCATTGGCTACTATGACCACTGTACAGTAACTGGCGCTATCCTGTCTGGTTTCATTCTGTACTTTGGGTAACAACAGGCTGGTTCGGGTCAGTGGACAGAATTTTGCTGGATTTGGGTCACTTTTGGACTCGAAACATGAGCTTTGGATGGGTTTCAGTTGTGTTTAATATACATTGAAAATATATTCACTCACTCAAACAGCACTATGAAGCCGGTGTACTGTTACATCCCTTTGTTTGTGCTCCTCTTTACACTTTGTTTGTGATGCGTAAGAGACATAATTAACAGTCTGGGGGTAGTTTAAGGACTGTGTGTAGTAAGGCTGGGGGCTTAGAGTATGGTCCACTGGGTTTGTATTGATTCCACAGTAACCAGCCCCACATTCATTATTTTAAAAGCAACCCTGAGCCTCTTCACTGCACACATGGAAACAGGGGATGCTGTATGAGAGCGATCTTTTTCTGACGATAGCGTACACACCGGTCTGAGGAAGTGATCAGCAGAAGCACAAAGAGGGAGAGAGGAAGCGGAGGCAAAGACATGCAGCTGAGCTTTTGTGAGCTGGGAAAGCCCAAAAAAGGACAAAAAAGTCATCTCTCGCAAATCCAGAGCCTTCAGAGGAAAGCCTGTTCCTATGGTTACCAGTAGGAAGAGGGGGTGGGGCTACATGGTGGCACAACAGCCAACAAGCCCAGCCAGAGCAGCCAGACGAGAGGGGTGTGTGTGTGTGTGTGTGTACACTGCCCTCCATAAGTATTGGCACCCCTGGTTAAGATGTGTTAAAAGCCTTAAAATAAAGTAAATTTTTATTACAGAAGCATACTCTCACCTTCAACTTCAAGTTCAAGTGTATTTTAAGGGGAAAAAAAACCTCCCTGACTAAGAAATAATTATTTTTCATACAATCACCTGTTCCACAATTATTGGCACCCCTAACAATTCCTAGGA
>JBBPDC010160435.1:0-12695 GCA_037974485.1 Hemigrammopetersius urotaenia | reverse complement strand
CAAGTGCAACACGACAACTAAACGAGACGAGGACACCCCTAAATGAGACGAGGACACGCCTAAATGAGACGAGGACACGCCTAAATGAGACGAGGACAAGACAATGTGTAGTGCAAATGACAATGTCTACCTCGCAGATAAGCACAGTATTTGACCAGTACTGTAGTTTAGCAGCAAGGATGTACAAGTGTGCAAATGTGCAAGAAACAATGCAGGACAACAATAAATAAATATGTGCAATTTAAAACAGCGGTTTGTCGCAACATACAAACTATGACAGAGAATGCTGTCTTTTATACAGAATGTGTATATAGAAAGAGTATATTAAGTGGTTATTAAAGTCTGAGTTTTTCAAGGGTTTAGGGTGTGTGTGTGTGTGTGTGTGTGTGTGTGTGTGTGTGTGTGTGTGTGTGTGTGTGTGTGTGGTTTTATGCTTGAGTCTGATGGCCTGAAGGAAGAAACTGTTCCCCGTTGTAGTAGTGGAGGCCGGTATGCTTTGGTACCTTTTACCAGACAGGAGCAGGGAGAAGAGAGTGTGTGAGGGGTGAGTGGAGTGTGTGAGGTGTGTGTGAGGGGTGAGTGGATTGTGTGAGGTGTGTGTGAGGGGTGAGTGGGGTGTGTGAGGTGTGTGTGGAGTGTGTGAAGTGTGTGTGAGGGGTGAGTGGGGTTGTCCACTTTGCAATTCCCATACCAGGCTGTGATTCAGCTATAGGGAATGCTCTCTATGGTCCCTCTGTAGAACATGGTGAGGACTGGGTGGAAGGTGCGCTCTCCACAGGAAGTAGAGATGCTGCTGGGCTTTCTTGGTGACGGAGCTGGTGTTGAGGGTCCATGTGAGGTTCTCCGTGATGTGAACATCAAGGAACATGGTGCTCTGGACAATCTGCACTGAGGAGCCGCCGATGCTCAGCGGAGAGTGATCATGTTGTGCCCTTCTGAAGTCAACAACCATCTCCTTTGTTTTCTCCTCGTTCAGGGACAGGTTGTTGCCTCTCCTCTCTGTACACCGCGTCATCACTCCTGCCAACAAACCCACCACAGTTGTGTAATCGACGAACTTGATGATGAGGTCTGAGCTGTGCATTGCTGCACAGTCATGGATCAGCAGCATGAACAGCAGAGGGCTGAGCACACAGCCCTGGGGGTCCCTGTGTTCAGCGTGATGGTGCTGGAGATGTTACTCCTAAAACTGACTGAGGTCTCCCAGTCAGGAAGTCCAGGACCCAGTTGCAGAGGGAGGTGTTTAAGCCCAGCAGTCTCAGCTTCCCAATCAGATGCTGAGGAATGATGGTGTTGAATGATAAACTGAAGTCTATGCAGCATTCTAACATAAGTGTCCTTTTTGTCCAGGTGAGTGAGGGCTACGTGATGTGCCTCATGACGAGCCTCTCATTCATAATGATGGATGTGAGTGTAAAAAGATGACGGTCATTGAGGAGGACACTGATGATTTCTTTGGCACTGGGATGATGGTGGGGGTTTTGAAGCACGTTGGGATTACAAGTGGTGCTCAGAGAGAAGTTGAAGATGTTTGTGAGAACATCTGCCAGCTGTCCTGCACATCCTCTGAACACGCAACCAGGAATGTTATCTGGTCCAGCAGCTTTCTGTGGGTTAACTCTGATCAGAGTACCTGGTCGTTGAGAATTGGGGTAGACTTGTCATCACTGCCTTGTCATTTTGGGCTTCAAACCGTGTGTAGAAGTTGCTCACTATCACAGGCAGGTAGAGACGCCCTGTAGTGGGTGATGGCCTGGATGCCACATGTGCTGTACATCCCCAGTGTCTTTGAAGTGGCTGTGGATTTTCTGGGTGTAGCATACATGTGTCCATTTCAAATAATAAACAAACAAATAAAGTATTATCTAGTGCATTGCTCATGTCCATTTCAGTTAGTAAGTAAGTAAGAAAATAAATAAATAAACAAATAAATAAAGCATTGTCAAGTCACACATCCAGTCCAAATACAGATACAGATACTTTGAGCACTAACTGTTAATTGTGTGCGACGTTTCTTTTACTGACAAATGCATCCCTTGTTCATTAAGCAGAAGAAAAAGACCACAGTACAAAACAACAAAAGGTAATGAGGCTGAAAGGGTAAAGTAAATGTGCTTATCAGTACGAATGCTCTCAGTGTGTTTCCTGACCCATGATAGGGCTCGTCTGTGGGGTCTCCATCACGTCAGCCAAGGGTTCAACAACTATTGGAGAAGCAAAAGAGTGTAGATAATTACACTGGAAAGTGGAGAGAAAGAAGCCTGCGAATGTCCACTTGCACAGCTGTAGGTCAGTTCATATAAAATGTGTCCACAGTTCACCTGTGCATCATCTCTCTCTCTCTCTCCATTTTTATTCACCAGGTCTTCCCTTTGGCAGTCTTTCCAAAGGCTCTTTGCTCTTCGGCTGACCCTGTACCTCCAAAACGCATTACAGGAGAAGGAAAACATAGACACATATCTTCCACCTCACCTCCTATCTCTGGCCTTCGACCTGTGCAGCTATAAAAGGCTTAGCTTGGTTTTCTGTTATTCTTATCACAACCTGTTTTGTCTACTCTGTGCTGTAGCTTCCAGGGAGTAGATACAGAGTTTAGACCAGCCACAAAAAACCACCATTGACTTTTTCTTCGGCACCTGTAGCGCCCCTCACACTGTGAGCATCCAACAGAAAGCTGTGGACAGCAGCGATCACTGATCCTGCTTACTTACAAATCCTCTCACGGCCTCATCAGAACACCACACTTGATAGGATTGTTGTGAGTCTAAAGTCATAGCCATATGTTTGCAGTCGATAGAGCTGTGTATTGCGAATGGGCAGTGCCAGAAGAGTACTAGATTAATGAATATAATCTTTTGAGATTGCCAGTGTTTAGCGCTTTATTGCAAATTTCTGTTATTGAGAAATATTTGAAGTCTTGCAACCGCTGACATCAACAAATGTTGGAGATCTTGCTCTGCCAGCTCTGTAATGCAACCAGTTACAGCTTGTTTTGGGGGCTTCTGAGGCTTCCAGTCAGGTAATTGACTTGGCTAGTCAAGAACATTGTGTCCTTTGGGCAGCCCTTATCACTATGTGGACCTCTTAATGACTGCATCCAGGTGTTTCAATCATACCTATTGCCACATGTATATATAATGAAGCATACCAAGACATTTTGGACAATGCCATGCTTCCAACTTTGTGGACACATTCTATTAAAGCATGACTGTGTCCCAGTGCACAAAGCGAGCTCCATAAAGACGTGGCTGGAGGAGTTCAGTGTGGAAGAACTTGACTGGCCCACACAGAGTCCTGAACTCAACCCCATCCTTTGGGATGAACTGAAATGGAGACTGTGAGCCAGGCCTTGTCATCCAACATCAGTGTGAATGAATGGGCACAAATTCCCACCGAAACTCCAAAATCTTGTGGGAAGCCTTCCAAGAAGAGTGGAAGCTGTTATAGCTGCAAAAGGACCAACACCATATTAAAGTCTATGTAACTGAATGCACTGTCAATGAAGTCCCTGTTGGTGTAACGGTCAGGTGTCCCGATACTTTTGTCCGTATAGTGTACATTGGTGACACGTTGCCAAATTATCTCCCAAATGTCAGATTCAGTGTGTGAAGTCTTGTCTCGAAGTAAAACTTGTCTCAACTTGTGCTGTTTGTTTGCAGATACAACGTCGTGCAAAAGTGTTCAACCCCCTTAAATGTCTTGAAACTATTCTGTGATTACTTTGAAAGCTGTGGAAGCTCAAGATTTAGACAGGTGAAAGAAACGGCCCTTACACAACTGTCTTCTACCTATGAATCATCAATAACAATCCCTTTCACTGTTTTTGTCTGTGAACCTGAAGTAAAGCTGTGAAAATGAGGGGGTAGAGAGAGACAGTAATGCACATGCACAAGCTCATACATACAGGTCCTGTCTACACAAGGATCTCCCTCAAAACTCAATGTCATGGCAAGATGAAAATCACTTTAAAAGAAATACAGAGCTGAGACTGGAGTGAAGACGTCAGCTCCAGTGAACAATATGAAGCTCTGCATACTACGGGCTTGTATGTCTAGAAAAAATCCATTAAAGGAGATAAACCACCTCAATGCATGTCTGGAGTTAGCCAGTCAGCATCAGAGTGACCCAACTAACGTTTTATGGTCAGAGGAGGGACAAATTGAGCTTTTTACAGATTTTCAGAACTTTTTACAAAATGTACAGAACTTTCACCTAAGGTACATTTTAATTCCGAAGGCGTCTGCAGGTTTTCTGAGCCTACGTGTTCTGTATGTTCTCCATGGATATACAGCCTTCTAGAGGTGTGGCTGAACAAAGAACATGTTGCTCACAGACATGTACAGCATAGAAAGACATTCTCACATGGCAGGACCAGCAACAAAAGCAACCACATCCACACATACTAAGCACATATGGCGGTCGAGGCAGAGGATAAACCAGGTTTTGTCTCTGGTAGTTGTGAAGCTGCCTGTAAAGGTCAGGTCTGAAAAAGGACGGGCTTTGTGACACTGTGTGATTAAGGTTAAAGAGCATTAGCCATCCTGCTAATTCCCCAGTGACACACACACACATACACACACAAACAAACACACACACACACACACACACACACACACACACACACACACAAACACACACACAAACTCAAACGCACACAAACACACACACAAACTCAAACGCACACATAAACACACACATACACTCACACATACACACAGACACACACACACACACACACACACACACAAACTCAAACGCACACATAAACACACACACACTCACACATACACACAAACACACACACATACACATACACACAGACACACACACACACACACACAAACTCAAACGCACACAAACACAAGAGTGCAGAACTGTCAGCCGTTTCATATCTTCTGTATCATATTTCTCCTACAAAGAAAAATGCAAGGTAATATTTGTTCAAACACAAAAAATAAAACCTGTTCAATTTTTTATTATGGCATCAAGTAATTTTTAGATTGAACTACTGGAACTATTTACACTTACATTATGCACTTATAATAAAGCAACAGTTTTGTCACATTTGGCAACAAAACCTTTCCAGTTCTTCCAGTCTTTCTATTCTCCACTAATAAATGTTTTTTTAACTAACATGCTTTAACATGCACGCATAAACTTTATTCAGGGAGATAAATGGTTGTAGCATTTAACGCAAGTCTTGTTCAAGAGATGTTAATGTTTAATGTTAATCTATGTTAGTTTTAAAATGATATGCTGAGTATGTTGTTGCAGTAAATTAAAACTGTGTTACAAAAATGAAAACAAAAACTGTTTTGAATTAGTTTTATTTAACTGAATGAAACATTAGTGAAACTGATAAACCAGTTTTTAAAAGTGTAGAACTGTGACGTCTGTGGGTGTCTGCCCTTAAAGGCAGCCTTTAAGTTAGTCACTTTGGCCCAGTTTCCCGTTAAGGGCTTAAAATAAACCAGGACTAGGCTAATTCTACTTAAATTAATCCACACTAAACAACTGTTTTTCTCAGATGTTGCTTAAGTTTGGATTAACTAGTTCTAGACAACAGAGTCTCCGATTAAGGTAATCAAGGACAAGTGAGAACATATTTTGGAAACCCGATAAGGAGAGGTTGCTATAAAAACCTGTCATGGAATACTTGTAATCCATTAGTCTTAAGGAGTGTGTGGAACAGGAGTCACTACACTTAACCAAAAAATGGATAAAGAAAAAGCAACTTCAGTGAATTTGAGAACAAATTGTCTCAAACTATCCTGTAATTGAAAACAAACAGCATGATTCAGGTACAGAAAACGAGAAGAAGAAAGTGTGGATTTCCATATTGAATGAATTCAACTCCAATGAAAAAGTAACCAAACGGACACTCCAACAAGTTCAGGTAAGATTTATTGTTACCACAATCTTACAAATCAGTCAATTATAAATGTTTTCATTAATGAAATGTAAAAAGAAAACAATATTATATAGAACTCCTACTTCAGAGTGTATATTATCTTGTAAAGGTCCTGTGGAAAAACATACAAATAAACCTGAAAAAAACAACTGCTGCTACGCGGCAAGAGCGTTTCAAGACAGGTGGGGGACTCCCAGTTCCACCAGACACAGAGGAGTTGGGGGACTTGTTGGCTGGGACCGCTGGAAGGTATTCCAGATGATGACCATTTGGACAGTTCAGGTGAGGAATCTTTCAAAGACTTATTTGATAGGACATCCAACATAATCCAACATAATTAAATGCAAGTCATGTCTCGTATCAAAAATGATGCAATGACCTTTATTGTTGAAGTCAAATGTAATACTAGATTTTTTTTTCCATACAATGATGACCTGATCTTGACCCAGGACTTGGGGGGTGCAGGGAGCAGTCAAGAGGCTCAAATGAATCCAGCAGCAGCCAGCACCAACATGCAGCAGCATCTAGTCTCCTGCAGCAGCATTTGTCAGCATCCAGCATTCTCTAATCCAGGCAGCAGGTCAAGAGGGAAAAGGATGACCATTCATGAGGATCTGGGCAGCCACACTGTTTAAGAAAATTATGAAGCACTGCTGTTGCAATAATAACAATGCAGCATCTCCTAGGTTCAAACCACAGTGTATTTCAGAGACACTGGAAACGATTCTTCCATACACCAAACATGCGCTCTATTAGCCCTCTGGTGAGCATGTGAGCTTGGTTATAGCGCTGTTGCTCTGGTCTGACTGGATGGAGATAAGGGGTGAACAAGAAGTTTGTCTGTGCATACCCACTATCACCATGTAGGATTCCAGAGTGTTGTCTTGCTTCAAACTGAGCGTACAAAGAGGAGTTGTGGAAAATCCTGAGTTGAACCTTTCCAACGTGCCAGTTTTTACGATTTCAGAATTCCTCAGCATCTGCTGTAGAGGGACACTTGATGGGAATGTGGCAGCCATCGATACAACCAATGACTACAGGGAAGTTCCCATATTCATAGAAATCTACCTTGGAGGTGGCCTGTTCAGCAGCATTTGGGAACTTGATGAAATCCTTTTTCAGTTCACATATAGCACTGCAGACTTTGTGTACTATTTTGCACACTGTTGATTCACCTACACCACACAAATCCCCAGTTTCACGATGGAAGGTTCCACTTGCCAAAAACCTTAACTTAATTAATATTTGTAAGGAAGGAAAAATAGGGGTGCCCCTGACTAAGTCACCTGAAAGCTTGGGCTGCAGCAATTATTTCTGTTGCATTTTCCTTTGACATACGGAAACGGTCAAGAAAATGTAAATCATCAAAATCATTTCGTGGGTTGCTCCTGTCTTTCAGCAACCCTCTTTCTGGTCTTGGTGGTGGTCTCAGATTTTTGTTGAATTAGAACTTGAGGTCCGTTTATGTTGTAAATAAACTATCATGTTTGTGTTCAAGATGCTGCTGTGTCCTCCTCCCTCAGACCCCATGACAAGAACACAACAAAAAACTTTATCCTATAACATACAAACAGTATAATTATGCATTTGGCTGAATCATATTGCATTATGCAGTTTGCAATTATCCATCTTGTGAACATTAATAAGGTGGTGGTGGCCTAGTGGGTAGGATACTTGGTTGCCGGACCAAGAGGTCAAACCACCACTGGGTTCCACCTAACTTTGGCAAACCACCACTGGGTTCCTGAGCAAAACCTCTAACCCCAAGTTGCTCCTGTAGTTAGGGGAACGGAAGTCACTTTGAATAAATGCTAAACAATGTAAATAAATGCAATAATCCAGTGCTTCACAATCAAATATCTTGTGATGTAAGGTTTGGTCACTACATGTGGTCTTCCTTCACCAGCTGAAGTATTCAAATTAGAGCTGTAACGGTACATGTATTCGTACCGAACCGTCATGGTTTGGTACATGATGTCTTTCGGAGAATACACGGTACGACGGAGAGGACATGATTGAAGTAATACGGAATCACAGAGGGACCAAAAAGCGCAAGTAAATCATAAACCTGGGTCATAGTGGGGTGCAATAGTGCAAACTCCTGGTGTAACACTTCTGCTGCCTTACACATACATGAATATATAAGCAAGAGTGTGTGTTTACTGGTTAATACGAAAACAAAACAAGCCTCATTCTTTAGAACTTTTTGTTGCTTAACTTTTCTGTATTGTGAACTGTACCGAACCGTGACCCCAAAACCGACGTATGTATCGAACTGTGACATCTGTCTACGTTACACCCCTAATTCAAATCATTCAGCCTCTCGCTATATGTGCCTGTTCATTTATTCTGTCTTTAAAATTCTGCAAGGCAATTAGGTTCATGTAGTTCAGAATTGTGGGTGAATTTGGTAGGTTGAATTACAGTAACTGAAACTATGCACACTTGCAAAATAGGCATGGACGTAAATAGCACTCTGTGAGGTTGTCAGCTAGAATCCAGGAAGCCAGCAGCAATGTGAAATCACACAGAAAGAAACAACCCTTTCTTAAGAGCTTATTTCATCCCCAGCCCACTCTGATAAGATCTGATCTCAGCATGCAAAAGGAAACGAGAGAGAGGTGAAGGAGGACAATGGTCTGATCCCCTCAGTGTGACTAAACTCTCTCTCTTAATGCAGTGGCTGCACTCTGTAGGAATTCTTTTCCATCTGAGTGCCACCACACATTATTACCACAGGAGGTCAAATAACGGAACAAGTGGGAAAGTGGGTTTTAAAGAGGTATGTGATTCGTCATGAAGCAGAGAGCATGTGTGTATTAGAGCAATAACGACTCCAGATTTTTAAAGTCGAGTCGACTAGTTGTTTGATGACATCATCACACACGCAGCGGAGGAACACAGGTGTCCCACATTGAGCAACTTTTATTAAAGTTCTCTGTTACAATAACAGTCAACAAGACAATTAAAGAAAACAAAGGCTTTTCTGGTAAATTTAAGTGTACAACAGAAAGTGGGAACAGTTTAAGCCGCGGTAGGACGACTCCCTGCAGTGCTAGTGTTAGCCATGTTAGCTAGCTGAGTCATTTCAGATGCAGAGCACCGGTTCTGTTACTGTACTTTAACACCGACTTGCAGGTTCTGCAGCTCTCCGTGCTGTTTGTGGGTCTAGAGTGAAGGATCTCCACACATGTGATGTGTGTCTATCTTCTCTGCTGCATGTCTCTCGTCTTGTTGTGGTCTCATGTTTAGATTCCCAACGTGACTATAATAATTGGTTAAACCAAGGAACGTGTGTCAGCGTAAGCCAATCACAGGTGGAGATTGCATTGCGTACACAAGCGAGGGCAGAGAGAGTAAAAAAACACATGCATACCTCTGTAGTCGACTTTTCTGTTAATGTTGTAGTGTGTATGTGGTGTGTGTGTCCTTATTAACAGCTGCACTATGATTGGTTTGATATTATTGTAATACATCTGTTTTTGGCCAAAAATGTCATTTTTATAAGTATCTCCAAACATTATATATAGTCGATCAGTGAACCAGTCAGGAACTCAAGGCTAAAAGCATGTCAGCCTAAAAGCATTATTACAATAGCACCTATCAAGGGGTGGGATACAGGATGAAGTAGGCGAGCAGTGAGTTTTTGAAGCTGATGTGTAGGAAGCAGGAAAAAAGTATAAAGATTAAATTATGTTGGATAAAAGACTGGGTCTGAGCATCTCAAAAAGCAGCTCTTGCGGGATGTTCCTGTTATGCAGTGGTTAGTTCTTACCATAAGTGGTAAAAGGAAGAACGCCCACTGTACCAGTGACAGGTTCATGAGTGTTCAAGCTTCATTAATGCATGTGTGAGTGGAGGCTAGCTGTTCTGGGCTGATTCCACAGAAGAGCTCCTGTAGCACAAATAACTGAAAATGTTCGTGATGACGATGATAAATAAGGCAGGTTAGGACACCCACTTTGCATCATAGCTTGCTGCATATAGTGCTGTGTGAAGTGAAAAGAAAGAGAAGTGAAAGTGACCATTCTGTCATACGTGAACACACCATAGCACACAGTGTGAACAGCACAAAATTCTTCCTTTGTATTTAACCCATTCACCAAGTGAAGCATTGAAGCATTGGGCCATCTTGTCCCCCTGAGGAGCAGCGTGTGGTAATGGTACGTTGTTCAAAGGTACCTCAGTGGTGCCACTAGCAGTCTTGGGAATCAAACCCACAAGTTCCTGATTGCAGGTCGAACGTTATTATTATTATTATTATTATTATTAGGCTACATATATAAGGACCATGAAAGCTTGTTTTTTTAACTATATGTTTGACCATAAAGCACTGCCAAATGGTGCACCAATAACATACATACACTTTTATGGTAACATGTAGGCCTACCAGAGACATAGGACCTGAAACCAAGTGATCCGTGACTAGATGTAAGCCTAATGGTGACTGATTATACAGTCCCAGCACGAACTAGAAAGGGAGGATGCACCTGGGAGAACTGGGTGCGCAATCACTGTGCGGCCCCAGACCCACATCCTCATCTCAATCCGAGCTCATTTTTGCTCTGGAAAATCTCTCTCTCCCCACTCCCCTCGCATGCTCTTTCTCTCCTCTCTCTCTCTTCTCTCTCTCTCTTCTCTCTCTTCTGTCTCTCCCTCCCCTCTCCCTCTCTCTCTTCTCTCTCTTCTGTCTCTCCCTCCCCTCTCCCTCCCCTCTCCCTCTCTCTCTTCTGTTTCTCCCTCCCCTCTCCCTCTTCTCTCATTCCCTCTCACTTTCTCCTTCCCCCCCTCTTCTCTCTCTTTCCCTCTCTCTCTTTCTCTTTCCCTCTCTCTCTCGCTCTTCCGCTTTCTCTTTCCCTCTCTTTCTCCACATCTGTTCTCACGATGTACATGTATTACATTGTGTTGTTTTTATAATTAGAAAGTTAATCACACACAGTTTAGACTGTTGTATTTGCACTGTTCTCTCTGGTAAGCTCTTTGGAAGATGTTGTCTGATTCGTATTTCCAATCAATAGAGAAGAATCACAGCACAGTGACACAATCACTACAGGAAACGTGAGCAGTGTTGCTGATAGAGGAGTAATTGGTTTGTCGGCTTTGTTCTTACCACTATAGTATTTCCAGTTCACCAGCCTGTCTGGGTCTTACCCATCACTTTTGCCAAAGTAAACATCTCATTTGCCAGCCTGTTGTTCCTCCATCACCCCTGTCACCTTTAGCTGTGTCTTACTTCAACAAGTAACCTGTTCATTAAATGACATATTGTGTTATTTTTGTTGCATAAATAAACAAATAAAATATGTGGAAGTAATTCTGACTAATTCACTTGAAAAAATAATGTGTGTTTCTAGTAGAAAAGTAGCAACTGTGGGTTAAAACTGTAATTGTCAGTCTACGACCACCCTCAATCGTTACATTTTTTAGATTTTGAAATAGGCACATTCTTCTAAACTGATCACACATGTTAAATAGATATTTATAATTAATCTGACAAATCAAATCTGAATATATGCAAATGACACAAGTGTCAAATGGCTGCTCTGTATTTTGCCATGTTCAAAAAGTGGTCTGGACTGAAATACTCCTTATAATTAGATCATGATTAGGCCAAACTGCTGTAGGCTGAATAGACAGATGTATATTTCTAAACGGGTTATTTTGTGAATCCACAGAAAAGGTAAATACAGCTTTTTGTGGCTATATATGGATTAAAGTGAACAGCTTTAACAATGTTTGCATGCAGTGTACTTTAAGAGGGTGTTTTTAACAGGACATGTCCCCCTTTAAAATATACAGATAAGAATATTTTTTGTTCTGTTTAATTGCTCAGCTCAAACCCTTTCCCAAATTTTCAAATGATTCCTTACATAAGGACACAGCTTTGCTTAGACTGTCAAAGACATGCATTCATTCAAGAGCATTGCAGAGGACTCAAAATCAAAATATGCCTGCTGCGTTATTTGCATGCTTTACCAACAGGAGAAAAAGCTGCCTACCACTGAGAAAGAGTAAAAGCCAATTTTGGGAAGCGGGCGACTGTAGTGCTGTATGCTGTGCTTCAGCTCAACAATGTAATTTTTGCAGTTTTAAAAAAGTGATGGATGATTAGCATGGTGCTGCTAAAAAATGTTCCAAGGGAACAAATATGTCTTTTAAGGGAAAAAGGCTAATGATGCTGTAACTTAGTTCTGAATACAATGGTTTAAACATGAATAACTGCAATCTGTCTTCAAGGAAGAACAATAATGTCATTGGGGTAGTTGTAAAACAGCCATGACCCCAAGAATGCCAGATTTGGTTCATGTCAAAGTATTAAAATCAAATTTCAGGATGTGATATTTTCAACCACCTACACTACAATGCAGCTCATGACAAGCATACAAAAATGGATGCTGTTAGAACCATTCCAAAGTATTTAGTGTATAATCTAAGCACGCCAAGTTCCTTATTATGGTTCTCAAGCAATTTTTACCCAGGGACTCATTCCAGGGAGGACAAAAATTCTATGACACCTACGCACCAAATCTTCAGATGAAGTTGAGATCCCTTTCCGGACACATTACTCTTCACTGGAGCTAAGGATCCTAGCCCTAAAAAACATTCCCAGACCTCCCAAAACTTTCCTTTCTGCATTATTGATCTAGATTTTTTGCATTCTTGTAGCATCAACCAAACCAAGAGACTGCCAAATAGTGAAGCATGATTCATTTACATTTACATTTACATTTACATTTACGGCATTTAGCAGACGCTCTTATCCAGAGCGACGTACATCAGTGCT
>JBBPDC010160387.1:0-18807 GCA_037974485.1 Hemigrammopetersius urotaenia | reverse complement strand
CACACACACACACACACACACACACACACACACACACACACACACACACACACACACACACACACACACAATCAAACACACACATCCACACTCCAAGGACTCATAAGTGCAATTGGGCCTTTCATGTCCAAAATTCAAGCAACATGTACAATATTCCTGGCACAATGTTTCTGTGAGCATTATTAATGTGTTTTATTCAATATCTGCTGCTACTAGTCACCTGAAGATATTCTACTGCATACATACATATATATTCATTATATATTCATGGTTTTTACATTATATTTTACATACATTGTTGAATTGTATAATTTTTTTCTATTGGTTATGCTACTTCTAATTTTCCCTTCAGTCGACTCTGCTGCTGTAAGAGTGCAAATATCCTACCGGTGGTACTAATAAAGGGTTAACTTAACTTAAACTCATCCAGTAACTTCTCATCGAGGTTGGACTGAAGACCATCATACCTTCACTCCAGTAATAAAGACCACCTGATCTCTACAGGTGAATCAGAATGCAGCAACACGTCTGGTCTTCAGTACACCAGAATTCACACACACCGCTCCACAACTGTGTTCCCTTCACTGGGTTCCTGTGGGGCTGCATTAGATTTCAAACTGTAACACTCATCTACAAAGGAAAAAATGGTTCAGCTCCATCTGACCAGTCAGCTCTGATCAGACCACAGGTCACAGCCTGCCCTCTTACAGCATCATGCACAGCTTGACTCAACCCACCTCTTCTCAAAGGTCAAGACCTGCATCAATACTTTTCTCAGCTTTGGCACTGAAGCGGTAGAACGAACTTCCCCTGACTGTCAGAACTGCTCAGACTCTCACTGTCTTTAAATGAAGACTGAAGTGCCTTCACTACTTAACACATGCTCATGTGCTAACTTAACTAAAAACAAGCTTTACAAATAGATATAAAAACGCGAGTGTGTCATCTGAGAGGGCTCTGGTGGACTAACTCTCTATCTCCGGTAGAATCTTAGTCTAGAAGTCTAGGCTTACTAGTGTGTTTTCTTGTGGACTGAAAAGCACTCATGTATCTCCCCCTGGATTAGAGCATCTCCCAAATAATGTAAATGTACCTGTAGAAATGTCTATGAAATCAAGAGTGTCTATTTTACCTCACTTTTTTAGTTTTACCTGAAATCAATGTGTTTGTATAAAAAACAAAGTGTCATTCCTCTCAGAGCTTTAATTACACTTTAGTGAAAAATGATTCAATGGTGTGTGAGTATGCAGTTAGGTTTTTTTAATAGTTGCCCATAGATTTCTTGGGTTTACCTGGGAAATTAAAAGTGGGCACATTCTTCCTCCAAGATCTGTGAAGCTCCACTGCGTCTTCTCAAACTGTTATTAACCCAACAGACAGTTCAACTTTCAAGTTTGGAGGAAAACACTAACTGCTAATTCTGTAACATTCACTAACAGATGGCCACACTGACTAGCATCATCCTGAGTGATGGAGAGAGGGAGGACTGCCCGACCCTTCCAGAGAGAGCGAGGACAGTTTCGCTGAGTGATGAGGGGAGAAGGAGGACCGACCTACAATCCCAATGAGAGAGGACAGTTATCGTGAGTGATGTTCCCATTTCTTCTCATTCATACAGAAGAGACTCTAATCCAGCTCCTTGTGTAGCCTCTTCATTATCTGCACCTGGGTTACATGCAGCCTCTAACAGGTTTTTCCTCCAACCCCTGCCTGAAGGGTTATAAAATAACTGCTTTTACTGGAACCCAAAAAGCCAGATGGGTCAGATGGGTTTTCTCCATTCATTTTCAAAATAGCATTTCCAGTCAATGCAGTACCATTACCTGATATTTGCTGCAGAATCATTAGCTGACTGGATGGCAGGGATTGAATGCCCTCTTTTAAGGGTGACAATGTAAATGTATAATGCTTGTCAACTTGTCACCAAGCAGTCAAGTCACTACTTTGAGGAAAATAATATTGTTTCCCTCTTTCGGGATTTAGTTCAGGTTGTGGATGTCTTGAAATCTATAAATTATATCATCTCTGCACTAGACGCTGAACAGCATTGTGCTGGAATATTTATTGACCTTGCAAAAGCATTTGATCCACTACATAGATTAGATTGTATTGGAGTCTGGCTTGGTTTACGAACTACCTTTTATCGGGTGCAATTTAGACCTCCATCTCTCTCGGCCCATCCGTGTAACTTCAGAGGTTCCCCAGAGCTCAATATTTGGTCCCACTCCCTTTTCCATATTTATTAATGACATTCCTTGTGTCCTACCTTACCTCTTCCATATTATCACTAGAGATGAAATGACTATACTTCCTTTATTTGATTATGGTTATTCAATTTATAGACTGGCTTGTGACACTTTCTACAGTTCATTCAATTAGCTAGTAATACCCCTTTCAAATCACCCTGTTGCCTCCTGTGCTCCCTGGTCAATTGTCCCTCTTTCCGTGCTCATCTTAGCATCTGTTGGTTTAAGCTTATTTATAAAACTCCTTCCAATCTAAGTCACTTACTGCAGCCAATATCTGTAGCAAATGTGGCTAAGTACAATATCTGCTCGCCCCTCTACATCAGTAAAAGCTTCTAAATTCAATACATCCTTTGGCCTGATGTCATTCCAGTCGGCTGCTGCTAATGATTTGAACTTACTACCAAAAAATCAATTGCGTGAATTTATCTCAATCTCTGCTTTTAAGGGTCGTCTTAAAGTCATATTTTGCTTCTATTGAGTGATAGCCGTTCTGTTGGTTTTCTCCACATCCCCCCTAAAAGTGTTTTCTGGCATGTCTCATCTGGGAAAATAGAGGCAGAGACAGAGACAGAGAGGACAGATATGGTGTATAATGGGCGAAAATGGAGGACCACCCTACAAACAGAGTGAGAGAGAGAGAGAGAGAGAGAGAGAGAGAGAGAGAGAGAGAGAGAAAGAGATGGAGAGAGAGGAAGAGAGAGAAGACAGCAATGCTATGTTGAAGCTAATTCTCAACATGTTTATTTGTATTGCTCTATTGATCTGCTTGTGTTAAAGTGTAAAACACACTCAGATTGGTTGATCCGCAGAGAGGGTTTGCATACATTTTGATATGTGTTTAGAAGAAGCCGGGTGCTCCTGGGTGTGTGTTTTGAGTGTGTTTCTGTTTGGACAGATCGGCAGAGAGTTTCCTGAACCTCCTGCTGCTCCTCCACCAGCTGAAAATGGTAAATGACATTTTTGGAGCAGAATGCAAACCATACTGAGGCTTCTGAAATGAGAAGTGACACAACAGCAAGTTCTGCCAAACATGCACACACAAACTCTCAAATGCAAATATATACACACATACACACACACTCTCAAATGCAAACACACATTCAACTGCAAGCACACAAACATATATTCAAATAAACACACACACACACACACATATGTACACACAAGCAGCTGCGTACACACCTGGGAAAGGCGCACTGAAAAAAACAGATGTTTAAAACCTGACTGCCTTGAAGGGCTCATATAAGGTAGAACTGAATGTTCTCGTCTTTTTCAAATAAAACTGTTCCATTTTCACACCGTACCACACCATCTTGAGAACACTGTCTATATATGGAGAGTAAACTGCACAAACAAAAAACCAATTTGAATACAAATTTGTTTTAAAGTTCAAACTGTTGTGTAGGATCAAAGATTCTTATCAATTCAAGAAACGCTCACTAGATTAAAGATTCTATATCTGCCACATGCTTTGTCGAGCATATGCAAGATATTAGCAGAAGAGTAACTGGAAGAACAGGGAGCAGAAGAACATCAGCAGCAGCAGGGAGCAGCTTGAGCAAGAACATCCAGGAGCAGAAGCAAGGAGCAGAAATGAACAAGCTCGAAACTCCAACTTGAAGAAAGCTCTGACCTCCCTCAGCAACCAAGAACTCAACAACTGAAACCTAAAGAAAGCTCCACTGCTCCATTCATTCACCTGAAACCTTCTCAAGAACTGCATCTTCAGCTTCAAGACAGAACCAAACTTCTGAACAACTCGACTTCAGCTCTCCTGAGACTCCAAATCAATAAGTATGCAGTTCTTCTGAATTCGATAACCTGGTGTAAGGTGTACTAAAACTGAGTTGAATTGTTCATGAAGCTCGCTGTTCCGGGACTTTCGGTAACTTTCAGTAAGCTTATCAAGTCCATTATCCCTATCCCATCTCTCACATTTACATTAGTGTTGTTTTGTTGCCACCAAATAAGCTTTTTTAGAGAGTCTATCTGACCATTCAACAAACAGTAGTTTAGCTCCACCCATTCAGGCTATAGTACTTTAGCCGCACCCATTCAGTCTACCCTGGCTTAGCTGTAGTTTTAATTTTGGCCCAGAACAGATTATAAAAATTACTCATGAGATTATGAGGGGACTTCGGAGACGAAAAAATAAAATACAAGAGAAATACCTTGTTGCCACCTCTGGGCCATCTCAGTTACGCTCGCACCTGAGTACTAGGGGTTACGCAGCTCTGGGCACAGGTGTGGTACGTATGAATGTGGTATGTGTAGTCATTAGGTGCCTAGGCAACCCAGGACAGGAAGGAGTGGTAATTAGGGTTAGGCTGGGTTCCTAGGTACCTTATCACAAGTCCACCTGTCTTTAAGTTAAGCGGTGCGTACACCATATCGCTCTGGATGAAAAGAAGAGATAAGTGGTTCGTGGTGTTCACCAGAAGTTTGTGTTTGCACTGTTTCTCTCTTTTCTCTCTCTGTGCTTCAAACAGACTTGAATGAGTAACACAGTGAGAGTCCCTGCAGCTTGGAAGGACTGACGGAGCAGCGGGACAGCTGAGTGGAACTTTGAGTTAGGATTACTGTGTTCATGCTAAAATGATGGGAGTCCTTTGAATGCTTTTCAAGCAGAGTGAAGGTCCTCCGATTGTCAAGCACTACTTAGTTAAACTGTGTGTGATTTTGTGTTCCCACTCAGCACAGTGACGTTGTTCATTCAAGAGACTTTGTGTTTTTGCATTCCCAACCCCAGTCTGTGTGTGCGTCCTTTCGCCTCGGCAGCCATGGCACTTGTAATACTAAATTATGAGAATAACAGTCTGTGTCTTAGATTCATAATCTAAAATTTAAGGTAATTGGGTCACAGTTAAAATAAGCAAATCATGCATCATCTAATTATATAAATATTAATAAACTGACTGTAGAATTAGTTACTCAGATACAACAAAAGAGTCACAGTAATCACAGTTATTCATAATGTGGAGTAGAATAATGCCGGACTGTAGTGTTTGGGGGTGGTACGAGGCAACTGGGCTCTTAGTGTGATCAGAGCTACTCTGTAGGGCTGTAATCTAAAGAGCCTGGCTCGTGGCCAGCATTTTAAACACTAACACTGCTCAGTAATGACTGTCAGTGAATTACGCACTAGACTGACATTTGGAAGAAAAGTGGGAATCATAAGTTAGGTCTGGGTCCAGGAGAGGGCTGAGTGTGCGCGCGTGTGTGTGTGCGCGCGTGTGCGTGTGTGTGGACTGAACTTTGTATTAAACAGATCCATTAAAATGTGCCTGAGCTTTCCAACTGTGATTAAGATGATGAGGATGATTATGAGGATGAAGATGATGATTGTGATTAGGATGATGATTAGAAGGAGGATAATGATGAGGATGGGGAGGATGTTTAAGATGATGAGGACGATGATGATGAGCATGATGAAGAGAATGAGGAGGATGATAATGATGATGATTATGATGATGATGATGAGCAGGAGGAGGAGGAGGATTGTGATGATGAGGATGATAAGGATGATTGATAATAGGATGATGATGATGAGGAGGAGGAGGAGGAGGAGGAGGAGGAGGAGGAGGATTGTGATGATGAGGATGAGGATCATCATGATGAGGATGATGAAGAGGACGAGGAGGATGATAAGGATGATGATGATGAGGAGGAGGAGGAGGAGGAGGGGGAGGAGGAGGATGATAAGGATGATGATGAGGAGGATGAGGAGGATGATGAGTATGATGATGAGGATCATCATGATGATGATGAGGATGATAAGGATGATAATGATGAGGAGGAGGAGGAGGAGGATGATAAGGATGATGATGAGGAGGATGATGAGTGTGATGATGAGGACCATCATGATGATGATGAGGATGATAAGGATGATTGATGATAGGATGATGATGATGATGATGAGGATGAGGATGAAAAGGATGATAAGGATGATGATGAGGAGGAGGAGGATGATGATTGTGATGATGAGGATCATCATCATGAGGATGATGAAGAGGATGAGGAAGATGATGATTGTGATGATGAGGATGATGAAGAGGATGAGGAGGATGATAAGGATGATTGATGATAGGATGATGATGATGAGAATGAGGATGAGGATGATGATAAAGCTGGGTCTGCTCAGTGGGAGTAAACATTTAGTGTAAAGTGTAGTATTAAGTGTGTATTTTGTGTCCAGTGTGGGCTTGCAGAGGTACACAATGTTTTTTATTTGTCAGTTTTACATTTACATTTTACAGTTTACGTTATGTTCGAAACATTTGGCAGAGATGATGTGCTGGTTAAGTTAGTGTAAGTTAGTCTCAGCAGTTCTGACAGGGAATTTCATTCCACCACATCTGGGAAAAGTACTGATAAATCTGGGAAAAGTATTGATGTAGATCTTCACCTTTGAGAAGCAGTGGGTCAAGTTGGACTGTGCTTGATGCTCTAAAAGGGCGAGCTGAGACCTGATCAGAGCTGACAGGTAAGGTTTTTTGTCCTTTGTAGGTGAGTGTTTGAGTTTTTCAATCAACAGAGAAGTCAAAGTCAAAGTCAAAGTGAACTTTATTTTCATTTTACCGTATACCAGTATACAGGGAGACGAAATGGTGAGAGCTCTGGATTAACAGTGTACATACAAATACTTGTGCAATAGAGGAACTAAACCTAAAAAACAGACAAGACAAGAGAAAACATTGTTCAAGACAAAAATTGTGCAATCAGACAATATATAATATTATATGAATCTATGGTATGTGCAAATGGGTAAGTGATATTAATATACTATACATATACAGTAAGAGAACCACAGGAAACCAGTGAAAGGTTCACAGTTGTGGAGTGGTGTGTGAGAATTTTGGTGTACTGAAGACCAGACATGTTGCTGAGTTCTGGACCCTCTGTAGATGTTTGGTGGTCTTCAGTTGTGGAGTGGTGGTCCGGGGGTCCTCAGAGGAAGGCCAGTCTTGAGTCCAGTCTTGAGATGACAAGTGAGTATCTGAGTGGCATCAGTGAGGAATGGACATGTTTTCCTGATGTTATAAAGAAGGTTCCTGCAAGTGTGAGGAGATTCTTAATGTGAAATGAGAGCTCCTCATCAAAGAGAATATGTAGATGTTGTGCTTTTGATGTGGGAGTGATGACAGCACTTCCAAAAGTGGTCAGGTCTTGGTGATGCATCACCTGGGATGTACAAGAGCTCTGTGTTGCATCTTCAGTGAAGTGAAAGTGACAGTCTGGTCATACGTGAACACACCACAGCACGAAATACTTCCTCTGCATTTAACCCATTCACCAAGTGAAGCAGGGGGCAGCTACGAACACAGCGCCGGGGAGCAGTGTGTGGGGACAGTGCCTTGCTCAGGGTACCTCAGAGGTGCCTAGCGTTCTTGGGAATCGAACCCGGACTTTCTGATCACAGGGCAAACGCCTTAACCACTAGGCTACCAGCTGCCCCAGGTGATGCAACATCATCCAGGAGGAAACATCATTCAGCCATGCAGAGATCCAGGCTGAAGGTGGAAAGCAGATGATGAGTGGAGTGTCATGAACACAACAGTGGTAGGAGAAGCCTTGAAGCTCAAATGAAGCCAGTCATCAG
The DNA here is from genome assembly GCA_037974485.1 of Hemigrammopetersius urotaenia. NCBI lineage: Eukaryota > Metazoa > Chordata > Actinopteri > Characiformes > Alestidae > Hemigrammopetersius > Hemigrammopetersius urotaenia. The sequence goes on along the minus strand of JBBPDC010160387.1, from coordinate 10,959 downwards.
AACATTGTATTATAATGTAAATCATGTGAAAGTACTGTTTTACCACACTCCACCACCCCGTCACTTAAAATATCAGGCAATATTTCATATGATCAATATTGAAGCAGACATTAATCATTTAGAGTGGTTTGTGACTATTTTACCATAATAAACATTCTATATAAAAACCTCCATAAAGTACAAATGCGACCTGATCTGGCAAAATGAGTCACAGTGACCCAAAATTCAAAATTGAGGTTTTGGTATCACTGAAAAGATGAAAAACTAAAAGTCAAAGCTACATCTTAAACAGTAGTCAAGTTACAGTCGTTTGAATTACGGTTTCGCAGCACCATTTTCCAACTGAAACACAGAGAAAAGTTTTTTGTTGATATCTTTAGAGAGATGCACCCAGTATTTAACAACTAAATTATACCACAGGCCTTTAGATGCTTAGAAAAATATATTAAATCAGACAGAAGCTTCAATTATTTCAAAATATTAATTAAATACTTATCAAACAATTCATATTTTTGTAAGATTTGAGAGCTGCAGCTCAACTTAAATAGCCATTTAAGTACATTTTCACAATTATTTCCAGGATGAAACTTTGGGAGATTCATTTTGAAGACCTTTTCTTTCATATAAGACCAAAAAAGATTGATATTTTTTATCTTTTTCAACATAATCGGCCCATATCTAAATAAAGAGAACACCGACTTCAGACTCATTACGGCAGATCGGGTCCATTGATGGGTTTGGATAGTAAATAATTTGTGTTGTAGATATTGTGATTCCAGGTTCTATTCCCCACTTTATCTACAATGAATCATTTCATACCAAACCTACTTGAAAAAACATCACATTTTCCCCCAGAAGTTCACAAATGTAGTAATGTTTCAGACAACTATGTTTGTGGTGGTTCCCAGAGTATCTCTTATGTAGGGTGATAGTGTTATCCACTGCACTGTTACACTGTTGCAGCCACTATGAATACGAATAGCCCAGTTATTACTGGCTTGTATAAATTCTGCAGTGCTTTAACTTCTGGAATTTTCACAATAACAAAACGATGAAGCATATAGTTTAAAATAGCATCACGTCCTCAGCAGGGTTTTTATTGAACATTTTAGGAGGTGTTGTCAGAGCTCCATCAACCCTAATAAATCAGCCAATATACCGGTCAGTCTTCTCCTCATCATTCAGTGGAGGGAAATGTGTTAGCTATTAGGGAAGCCATGTCCAGGAAAATGATGACTGACACAGAAACACATTCTGCCAACAATTCATAACCATCCTAATGGCTGCTCCCACATTACAGCGATATAAACAGAGCAGGGAATATTTAACCACAGTCCACAGCAGGGGATGAAGATGAAGCTGTCTGTCTGTTAGCCTACAGCCTGGTGTGATTTGCAGGTGTCTGGAGCGAGGGAGGGTGGGGTGGTTGGGTGGTATGTGTGTGGGGGGTGGGTGGAATGAAAAACATAAATAAATTACATCTGTTTTGCTAAGCGGCCTCAGAGTCAGCAAGTCGCAAAAAGAGCCGAATTTACATCAGCAAAGACAGTTTATACACGAAGCATAACAGCAGAAATAGAGGCCATACATCATATCAGCCAGAGCCATCGATTACTGCAGCAGCAGAGGAGCAGCCCATTAAACACATCCGCCCGTACACCCCCTCACTGACCACCTCAAACACTGACCACGGGGGGGTGGTGGTCAAAGGAGGATCATGAGGTTGGGGGGTCCTGAAATTCAGTCTAGATACGGGTTATACAGAACAGTTTGCATGTGTGGTGTGTGGGTGTGTGTGTGTGTGTGTGTGTGTTTGTTTTCCTGACCTATTAAACACAAAGCAACAGTGAAAATCCAACACTATCTTCTGACACAATCTTACACTCCTTACAGACACACACACACACACACACACAGATGCACATCAGAGGTCACTGAGTTCATTCGACAATGCCCCCTCTGCCTTGTCTATCCCACCAGGACTAGAACCATTAAACACCGAGGTGAAGGGGTTAAAGAAGGGTCTGCACAGGTCAGTGATGGTCATAGGGCTAAATGTTTTTCTACATTTGTATTTTGCATTTATTTTTTCCTGTGAATCTGTCTTTGTGTCTATGAATGTGTGTGTCTGTGAAATACAGTGGAGGAGCTGAGCGTTGCTAGGTGTTTATCTGTGAGGGCTATAAAGCCATAAACAGGATTTGCATGGTTTCTTCCCTATTACACATCACAGCGCTGTGATGGAAACACACTAGCTCTCATTTTCTCAAAGCTACACATTACATTTACATAAACATACACTCATGTTGCCGTGGCAGAGGTAGACTGTGTGTGTGCGTGTGCATGTGTGTGTGTGTGTGTGTGTGTGTGTGTGTGATTGTGCTGCTTTTCTTTGCAATTATGAATCATTTCCCAGTTTACACCCTGGACAATAACTCTTGTATTCCAAATGTCTGGCCACCAGACTGAAGAGAAACACATTTAAAAATCCCAGTGCTCTGGAAACACAGCCTGAATCTAAAGTACGTTTACATTTACGGCATTTAGCTGAGGTTCTCCAATGTGTTTCACTGTCCGCTTAGAGACTGTATCCTTAGCTGCAGCAAATGTGCAGGAGTCTGAAAATACCCATTAACTGCCAGAAGCAAGATTCATGAAAGATACACAACGCTGACATAAAACATAACATAATGTAATCCAGTATATTTAATAAGATTAGATCAAATCCTTCATGAAGAGAAAGGTCTTCAGTCTGCATTTGAAGAGGGATTCTTCTGTTTACACACCTAGGATAGATTCCAGCACCTGAGCTCCAGGACAGAGTAAAGTTTTGATGGTTTTCTTCTTTGTCTCGAAGGATGGTGGTCAAGCAGAGCTGTACTTGAAACTCAAAGGGTTGTAGGTATGAATGAAGTTTTGACCCTGGCCATAAGGTCTGAAGGGGCTGATTTATTTATGGCTTTGAACGCATCAGGATTTTTAATCTGTAGCAGCTACAGAAAGCCAATAAAGGGAACTCAGTTGAGGAATAACATGAGTAAAGTGAGAATGTCTGAAGATCAGAAGTGCTGCATTATTCTGGATTGCTTGAAGTGTCTGAAAGTCCATATAGGTTAAGAAGATCAGCCAGCAGCCATGAGATGATAAGAGACTGAGCAAGTATCGGGGTGGTCTCTCTTGAGAGAAGGGTCAAATGCTCTGGAAGTTGCAGAGGAAAAACCAGCATGAGCACAATGTGGAAAACATGAGACCTGTAATGGGTCATCCAGAGTTACATCCAAGGCTTAATGCATCTTTAGACAGCATGCCTCTTGCATCTTTAGACACCAAGGAGTCATTGAAGGGGATAACAGGATCACAGTCAGGACCAAAAGTTCCAGGAGTGAACAGCAGTCCAGTTTTGCTGCAATTCAGTTTCATATGGTGGACTGCCATCCATGATTAGATGCCTATCAGACATACAAAGTGCTACTGAATAACATGAGTTTCTGAAAGTGGGAAGGAATAGATGAGTTAAGTGTAATCAGCATACCAGAGGCAGGAGAAGATATAACATCACTAAGAGACTAAGAGAATGAGAGTAATATTAAAGAAAAGTGGACCCAACATGGAACCCTGTGGGACATATTCTGTAATAAGCAACTGTGGATCCTTCCCATGTCACTTGATAAGATCAAGTCTTTCTGGTAGGACTCAAACCACTTTCATGTAGAGCAGGATGATCCTGTTATGATTGTGTCAGAGGCTGCGGAACAGGCCATAAGAATTAGGAACAATGATTGTTTGGCTGACCTTCCTGCATGAAGTTTCTCAGTCACTGCTACCAGGCCAGTTTCTGCAGAGTGTGCTGGATTGAAGCCAGATCGGTAGGGATCCTGTGTCTGGGTGAGAAAAAAAAAGAGACAGCTGATTGCAGACAGCTGTTCAAGGATTTTCAAGCGGGAAGGAAGAAGAGATACCATTCAGTTGCTGCTGATGTCGGAACTTTTTAAAACGGGCTTTTTTCAAAGATAGATACCATGCTGGTACCATGCTGGAAAGCAATGGAGGGAAGCAGGTGCTGTGAAACTGCCTGTCACAAGTTCACTGGGCAAAAAGAAGTTTTATATACATACATTTTTTGCCTCCTGCATAATTCAGTCTGCCTTCAATATACTTCTAAAGATGTGCAAAATTGTAAAAAAAAAAAAACAAAAACAAAAAACAAAAATGCAAAACCAATCACATGTAATCAAAAGACAGCAGTAGGTCCAGCTGGTCCAGGTGGTGCTGGCTATGAGGCTGTACAGTAGTCGGGGCAGTGATCTATATTGCAAGCTGTAACATATGTTGTGGGTAGTGATGTATGTTGGGGGCAGTGATGAATGCTCTGTTTGAACAGCCTCCTGATCTCCCAGCCAGGTCTTTGATTTATTGAGCCCCACCCGGTGAGAAAGCTGCTGTTAGTGCAGCTGAGCCTGCAGAGCTAACATGTTGATTAAATTGAGATAAATCCTAAGTTAAGTAAGTGAGGAAACAGATCTAACCGTATAAGGGAGTTTATTAATAGGGGTAAGTTTAAAGGAGCTCTCAACATGATGCAGTAACACAGTAGAGCCCATTTAGTTAACCTATAGCTCCCGAGGTGCCAGTCTATGATGCTGCCATCTGTCTTAGAAGTCCCCTGACTCAGTGAAAGATGTGACTAACTCTTCTCACGTGAAGGGAAACTGGTGCAGATCATACTGTGTGTGCTGCAAAGAGCTGCTGCATCAGTAAGGATCCAAATCTTCTATACAATATAGGAGCTCTTTAACTTTCATCCAAAATCGTAAATCAGGGTTCTGTTGTTCCTCTCTTTTGAGAGCTGGAACGGAACAAAATGGATAACATCTTTACCATATCAGTCCAAACAGCTCTGCTAAGTATGTATCTTTTCCTGTGGAATAAAAGTTTTATTATCATGGCCGACTATAACTGCTATTAACTTTCAACTACTGACCTACCACAAGTTACCAGAACTACTGACTGGCTGTCCACTGATTGACTATTACAATGGACTATAACCACTGACTGACTAACCAACAACTACTAACTTGCTAAAACCACTGACTTTAACTAGTGATGTGACTGACTATACCCACTGACTGACTTTAACTACTGACTATAACCACTGACTTATTATAACCACCAGCTGACTAAAACCACTGACTGACTCTAACTAGTGATGTGACTGACTAAAACCACTGACTGACTATAACTAGTGATGTGACTGACTAAAACCACTGACTGACTCTAACTAGTGATGTGACTGACTATATCCACTGACTGACTTTAACTAGTGACTGACTATAACCACAAGCTGTCTATAACCACTGACTGACATTGACCACTGATTGACTACAACCACTGACTGACTATAACCACTGACTAAAATTAACTAGTGACTGACTTTAACCACAAGCTGGCTATAACCACTGACTGACATTGACCACTGATTGTCTATAACCACTTACTGACTAAAACCACTGCCTGACTTTAACACTGACTCTAACCACTGACTGACTTTAGCTTATGACTGATCTCAATCACTGACTGATTGTAACTAGTGGCTAACTATGGCCACTGACTGACTTTAACTAGTGACTATCTAAAACCACTATAACCAATAACTAGCTATCACTACGACTGATTTTTACTAATGACTGACTATAACCACCGACTGATTTAACCTAGTGACTGACTAAAATCATTGACTATAAAATCTGACAATAATCACTGACTAACTACAGCCACTAACTGACTATAAACATTACTTCCATTACGTCCGACTTTTACCATTACTTCCAACCATTATTGAGTGGGTATTACTACTGGTAAAATGTAACAATTGACCAATTATTATTCCTAATTATGACTACTAACTAACCTTAACTACAATCCCATTATAACTACTGACTACAACTATTCACTAAATATAATTTGTCCATGACCATATCTGTAATTACAGGAGATGAAAGCTACTATGAAAGACTATTATTACTCACAAAATACAGCTACTGAGTGACTTTTTATTCATTCTGTAAGTTCCATGCCAGTCCTGTGACGGAAGACTTGAACAGACTTTAATCTTTATGGTAATTGCGGTGGCCATTTGCATGGTGAGTTTCTCTGTCTAACAGTGGCCTGAAGGATGGCGTTGCCAGGTTTTGGATTAGATTACTGGAGCAGCTGTAAGTCTGGCTGAACGCTTCCTCACAGGAGAAAGAACGACTTAAATTGCAGCTGTTTGAGGATATCCAGTAAATCAATGAGCTTTTTTCCCACCTGAAACACCTGTTTATTCACTTTAAGATTATTCATGAAAAAGATCCAGCAGTGCAGCCTCTCTGTGTGTTTTCTGTGAGAGAAAGCAGTCCTGTAATAGCTCGCCATGACCAAACAAGGAAAAATGCTATAGGAAACCCATCTTCAGGTTTAAGACAGGGTTTAAATCAACGTGTAGCTGCAATAGAGTCAGAGCTGAGAAGCGAACATGCTGTCCTCGATATGCATGAAAGAGGCCACATTCTGTGACTTTGTTTTTGCCTTTTGCCTCTATTTATACAGCATCAATAAATCTAAACACGCTCACCGTTCCAGCGGACAGATGAGAGCGATGAGGGGCTGCTGTTGTTTGTGTAATTACAGCATTAGTTGAAAGTGGGCTGAATTGTAATGTTGTATTCACAAGGATTGTGAGCCTCGTTCACAGATAAACAGATACACAAAGATGTGAAACACATGCAGAGTGCAGCCCCCTGTAAGGAAAGGCAGCACCCAAAGAAATCTGTTTTCCACCACGTGTCAGCATCAGATCCAAGCTGCCTCACTCGTTCGACGAGGTCATGACCTCTGGTTTCTATCTATAACATTATAATGAGTCTGTACATTTGTCCAGAATGGAGAATTTTTCTTTCAAAGAGTTGATTAATCTCGCTGCAGCACCACAAGCTTTCAAATATTTCTCAATTCGGTGCCCCTCGTCAGCTCATCTTCTGATTGTGGAGCTCTTAATGAGCCAGGTGGGCATGTCTTTGGGCCCTATTTTTCACTGGTACAAAGTGCAGCACAAAGTTGTTTTGCTAGTTTCATTCCAGCACATTCCTCATTTTCGTGGCATGCGGCACGTTTTCAAAATAACAAATGATTTTGTGTGTTTTCTATTCATAGCAGTGGGGCTTGTTATATGAGCTGTGACTGGGCCCATTGTCAGTGCAATGCTAATTTAAGGCAGTGAAATGACACTGCTCTTTTGACAAACAAAAACTACATCTAAAGTCAGTGGCGTTTTATGGAACAATATTTAAGCGGCATGTTTTAGAAACACGTAGATACACAACAGTCGAACACAGGTACGCTTTAGTACAAAGGGTCCTTTCTCATAACACAGGTCAACAGGTCCAAATCATCAGAGATAAGTTTCTGTGGGCTCTGTAGTGTTTTTCATGCTGATTTCAAAGCTGTGTTTCGTTTTTCCAGCATTTTTTGTGATGAAGCTAGTTCTATACAGCATGAGAGTTGGTATAATGATCATATAATAATCATATGCTGAGTGTTTGTGAAGAAACAGTGGTGTCTGACTGACACTGATCATTATATCTATGCCACAGTGTGGCCTGTCTGATTTCACACTAATGCAAGTCAATTGCAAGTCTAGTATTACTCATAGTTCAAAAAACTGAAAGCAGATCTGAAATCAGCATGAAAAACTGGTTTAGAAAAGTGTGTTGTGATTTCTGATGATCACATTTTTTTGTTGTCCTGTGTAATCATATTGTTTAATGATAAAACAAAAAAAAGAACAATTACAGAAAGTAATTATATACATAATTACAAAAAAACATAATTATCAGAATTATGTACCACGCATGGCTATTTAAGCACACCAGGCATCAGAATATTTTGCAAAAAGTTAAGAAAAAAAGTTAAAAAATAAATCCAGCAGTATACAATGCATGGGGAGACCAGTTTCCTCAGTCGAAAACTGATCTGGTTTGGTGAATATGCCATCATAACAGCAGTCCACCACAGCTCCACCCCTGCCTTTTAAAGGTGAGCTGACGACTCATTCTGATTGGTTTATGTGTTACCCTTAAAACATGCCTCTGAATAATTAAGAGAGTCAGAACCATCCTTTTGTGCCTTATGTTGGCATCATGTCTGTTTTTTCCACTAGCAAAATGGATTTGAACATGGCTGTAAATGTACAGATCAATCCCTTTGAGTCTATAAATGGAACATTAGACATTTTTTTAAGCATGGTATAGATCAGCGTGACCATGAACCCATTAATTCATATGTAGGCGTTTCAATTCATCACAAAAAGAAGGAAAATCTATCCTATAAATGTGTGTTTGTTTATCCCAGAGCCCTTCAATGCAGTGGTAAATGTCAATACTCTACATAAATATCAGTATGATACAATGTAAATAATTTAAATGGCATGCAATTCAAAATAAATTAATGAACTATCAATGAACTGTGCGAGTAGCAAACATTTAGAGCAACACTTGCTTGGGTAGTATTTTGAAAGGTGCATTATGAGGTGAACAATTTCCTCCGGGATAAATACAGTTTTCTGATGTAAATGCATTAAAAACATTTGGATGGATATTTCTGATAGATATTGATGATATAATGCCTCTGTGTGGCATGTTTTGATGTTTTTAATCTATTGTGTTTCTCAGCAGGGGCGTTCCAACCATCTGTAACAGCACGTACTGTAAAATTAATCTTTTATTTTTGAAAAAGGGAGTAAATGAGCTGTCTGGGTAAACAGAATGTGAGACACTGATTGTCCCTTTAACATTCTATCACAGATTTTAATGGGCTCTACATGCAGATGTGTCTACATGAAGGTAAAACAACACTTTTTTTTTTTTTAACAGAAATTAGATGATTAAAAGGGAAGAGTAGATCAAACAGCAGATACAGCTCTTTGCTCCAGCATTGCAAGGCTGGAAGTAATATTAACAGGCTGTACAGAGTGAGTGAATGGGAGAAAGAGAGAGACACTAAACACAGCAGCTGTTTCTGTCGTAATGATATTAGACCTTGACTACATTCAGATCTACAGGGTCAGCAGACTGATGATGAGGGTTTTTTCATCCTCTTGCTCTGCGTTTGAAGCCTGGCTAATTACTAATGAGATTTCGTGCAGAAGATGTTTGGTTTTATAAAGGTCACTCCCAGCACATTTACAGGAAGAACGAGCATCCAGACAGACAAAGCCTGTTAAAGTCTTCCTCAGTATGTGCTGCTGGACACACACACACACACACAGATTTATTCAGGCTGCTCGCTGTCCGAACATACCCAAATAACATTTGTTACACACTAACTACAGCACACACACATATTTATCTCAGACCCAGTGTGATTCTCAAGTGTGCCGTGTGGTTGCCCTTCAGAAAACAGTCTGCTGTAATGGTTTCAGGAGGAGGGAAGACACCAGGTCCTCTTGGGCCCCAGTACTTCTGCCCTGGCCCCCAAAACTAAAACATTACCTTTGAAGAATAAAATTTGAGGTTTTTTTTCCTGTTTATTTGCAAAAGAAGTTTCATGTTGCCCATACTGTTGGATGTGCTGAGAGTTTCTGAGCCAGGAAGCCCAGACATCTGTAACAGCACATACTGTAAAGTTATTCTTTATCTTTTTAATAAGCGTTTTACCTTTTTAACATCTTCTCAGAGGTTTTAATGGGCTCTGCAAAACATACTTTCAGTGAATAAATTAGCTGTATTGTTTATTTGTAAATTATCTGTGATATTTTGGACTACTTCCACAATTTTACCCATTAGCATCTAAACTAACTGTTTACAGAAGAACACCTTTTTAAGACAGTTCTGTGCAGAAGTGTGAGACCATTTATTGTCATAAAATGTCATAAATTCCTTCACAACTAAGACGTCCGCTCTGGGGGTTCTGTAGATGTTCTTGACTTCTTTTCTTAGTAATGACTTTCTGAGCAATTCCACACTCACTCCTCATGGTGGAAAGATGTATGTGTGGTGTTAATGGAAGATAATTGTTTAGGGATATGTGTAAGATCTGGTTTTCTGTGGGTGGGTCAGTGTCTATAATAGGGATTTTAGGTGGTCAGGTAAGTTACAGAATGAAAATAGGAGTTGGAGGTTGGGCTCAGGGTTTCAAAAGATACTATGGTTAGATTTTTTAAAACTGATTTATTTAGCTATAAAGTTATTCCAGTGTGTTATGTATAGTTATCAGCTTTTCTTGAATAGTTTGTGTCACTTATTCCATTAATATAGCTACAGAAAATATCCCATATCTATCTATCTGTCTGTCACGCATGAACATCTACACACTGAATGAGCAGAATTCCAACGACATATCAGCATTCAGCCAGTAATAGCTCTGAAAAACCATTCAGAAAGAGCAATTAAGGTGTTTAAGACAAGTTTCTATATATTAAGAACCAGCGCTTTTATGGGCTCATTTTTGCTAAGAAATATGAATACGCTGTAGATATTCCTCATCTCCCGAAAGGATACAAATATGCTAAACATTTTTCTTTTCTGTCAAATTATTATTAAAAAATGACACACAGCATAACAGGGTGGAACTGAGTGTAACTAGATGGGACACCAGCGATAACAAGTTCTAACAGCAGATGAGTTTTCCTTTATTGTCCAGCTGTAACACTGCCTTCTTTTGATATTCTGAGTTTGACCCCTCTTTACTCCTATCTTTGATCTGTCCCATGATTTCTGTTAGACTCACCTGTTTCTTGTTTGTCCTTCCTTATTGAAGCCACCTCTACCTTGAGGCTGGTGTCTGTTCATCCTCACTCTTACCCTCATCAGTAGGTAAAACACTAGTCTCAGCCTCAGACGTCACACCCACGGAACGTTGGCTAAACATCTGATGCATATGGTACACTTAACTGGAAACACTTCAGGAATCTCGAAGTCGTCA
>JBBPDC010160311.1:0-18823 GCA_037974485.1 Hemigrammopetersius urotaenia | reverse complement strand
AGTGGTTCCTCTCTGTGTGATCTGAGAGGGTTCTAGTGGTTCCTCTCTGTGTGATCTGAGAGGGTTCTGGTGGTTCCGCTGTGTGTGATGAGCGGGTTCCTCTCTGTGTGATCTGAGAGGGTTCTAGTGGTTCCTGTGTGTGTGATGAGCGGGTTCCTCTCTGTGTGATCTGAGAGGGTTCTGGTGGAGGGTTAACTTCATCTCTGGTAGAATCTTAGTCTACTAGCAGCTCTTAATTGTAAGTCTGGGTTTTCTGATGTTACGGTGTGTTTTCTTGTGGACTACAAACTACATGAACATCTCAGTAAGAGCAGATGACAAATATATGTAACTGATCGGTAAAATGCAATTACTTGAACTGTTTCCAAAAACTTGAGCTGTCCAGACTCTATCTGTGACTGAAACCAAACACGCTGAAGATAAATGAGAACCTGAAGCTCTTCCACTGTTTCACAGGAGTGTCATGTGACCTTATTTACTTTCATGGTTCTGCTGACTGAACCAAGTGGAAAAAAAACACCTCAGAGGCCCAACAAACCAGCGGTGCATAGCAACTGCATAGTAACAGTTAAGTGGCTGACTAGATGGCAGCCCATAACAACACAGTGTTCTTGTATTTGCTGAGTGATTTTACCTCACAAGAGAACTTTAGCGTTTTCCTTTTTGCTTAAAGCAAAAAAAAAAAAAAAAAAAAAATTTAAAGTTTTTGAACATGTTTATTTTATTAATTTTCATTATAAGGCCACTATGTACTGTGTACAGAATGCATTCATTCATTCGAGACAAGAAAAAATCGGACCACCGTTCAATCAAAATCTCTCGTAACGTAGCCCAGACCCTTGCGGTTTAAAATAGAGACTCTCAGTGGCTGACGGCCCCTTTCGTGATTTGACATTTCTATATTTTAGCTTGAAAAATGTAACTTGATCCTATTATGTATTTTGCGAACACTAAACCGGATGACTTGTATTATGCCTTCACGACTCTGATATGCAGGAGGAAGAACTGATTAAAGAAGCGTCCAAGAACATAAAGGTTTCCAGTCTTTTCTAACTCGGACAGTACAAAGCAGGATTTTAGATTTAGCTGGATAACTTAAGCCTAAAGTGGGAGGAGTCGTCCTTTACCACTGTTGTATTGGAAAGAACAACAAAATGGTTTCAGGCTGGAGTGTGGCATTAAGTTGCTGGAAAAAAAATCCTGCTTTGTGCAATTTTTTGCCTAGTAGTTAAAAATAAATTAAAAACGCACAATTTTGGTACACCTGCTTGTCCGATACTGAAGCACACCTACGCTAATCCCCTAATAACCAGCATGAACAGAACTAAAGTACCCATAAGGCTCTCAGCCAGCAGCAGCAAACAAAAGAGCCAAGAGAAGTGCAGGTAGTTCTCGCTCTCTCTCTCTCTCTCTCTCTCTCTCACACACACACACACACACACACACACACACACACACTTTGGTTTGTGCCACCTTGAAAGCCCATCTTAAGAGATAATGAGTTAACTCTCAAATCACATGTGACATTGTTATAATATGAAGTTGTTGCCAAAAGATGCATAAACATAACTATGAACGGAATCGGTCAACGGAGCAGGCCGAAATCATGACACACAATGTGGAGGTGTTTGGTAATCTCTCATAGACTCGCTTATGTGGTTTCTGACTCACTGTTCTCTATAAACATGGACTAAAATGTGGACAAAACATTACTTATTCTACTGTTTACCTACGGTACCGTCCTGTTGCAGACATTCCTAACACTTTGTAACAGTTTAGAACATTGCCACCTCTGGCTCTAAGCTGTGTGTGTGTGTGTGTTAGGTGCACACGTTGCTAACTGATGGACTAACTGCTCTCACTCCTAAAGTTTTTCCTCATTTCCGCACAATTTAAAGTGGCTTAGATTGGCCAAGACATGACCTTCTCTTCTTTAGCATTTACCACTTGCTCTGAGGCTAAACCAGCAAATGAATAATGATACATTTTTACAGATCACTTAAGCAAGCCTATTTAAGATTCCTTAACAATTCAACATTGTTTTGATGATGTAGCGTGATTCTAATTGAGCCGCATTATCCTCGTACCTCTAATTTGCACAATGCTAATTCATGTTAAAGTTCATGTTGCTTTACTCGTGGCGCTCAATAAAGAGGAAGCTGGGGACACAGGGCTGGCACAGGACAAAGGACAATTCTGGGCTATAAAATAAACCTGCCTGACATACTCTTTACGCCCCGAAAAAAAGAACATGTCCTGGACAAGAAGGACAAGAAGGTCATCCTACTTTAACTCCTTTAGCCTTGCTCCTGCGGTAAAGTGTTCTTTAGACGTGCTTTCGACATCGTGTGTTGACAGCGCTGTATTTAGAGCTAGATGTGTGATCATTTAGATAAACACAATACTATATTGTGGACTAACTGCTCTTGCTCTCAAAGTCTTTCCAAACTTGAGCACAATTCAGGCTGAAGGAGGGGGAAAAAAATAAATAAATAAATCACAGTGGCTTAAAATGGCCAAGACATGACCTACGCTCCTTTAGTTTTTAGCACAGACGCTATGTGGCTAACTTAGCTAACAAATATTGATCAATGTTTACAGATCACTTAAGCCCATTAGCATGATTCTAAGTGAGCCTCCATTTGCTGTTAGCTACATTACTCTCATAACTGCAGTGCTAAAGAGGCAGAAGCTAATTTGGGACACAGGGAAGTACTTTCTCAGCTATAGATGTAAAAACACAGAAAACCTCTTCAGTCGAGGCCTGGGCATTCTGAAGCGTCTCGTTGGCAGTTTGCTAATTTTGCCCAGTTGACCCCACCCTCTGGAGCCTGTGGGGAGAGAGGTGCGAAGGTGTCACTGGGTGATTTTAATTAGTTCAGTATTATGTGGAGCATGTTATGAGAAAATGAAAGTACATTCTGGCAGGTGTCAGTGGCACAGTGGGGTTTGTCACATGTATTTTGATCAAAGTAAGGAGATATGGCTCTAGATGTGCTCCTCCTGACCCCCAAAAGGGGAGACACTGTGGTGCATGTTTTATGAACAGGATGAAATGTTTCACAACCAATGCTAACACAATAACACAAAACAGTCACTGCAACACAGTGACCGTGAATATCCACGTGGCTAAAGGTACCAAACAAATCAATCAACTCAATCAATCAATCAAATCAAATCACAAATTCTAAAGAAAAAGAAAAATAATTGTCACACTGATAAAATACACTTCCGACGTGAACGGCCAGGCCGGTCGAGAAGCGCAAGGCCCACTCCATGAAGGCGATAATGGCAGAACTGAGAAAAAAAAACCCAAAAGAAAACCAAAAGAGAAAGTCACAGATATGTAAAGCAGTGGTTACTCCATTAGTCTTGTTCCTATTGTAAAGTTTCAAACCTTTTTTTCTTCTTGTTCCTATTTTCATTACAGTACATAAAAGAGTAATAAAGCTGTCGACTGGCAAACAAAAGTCACCTCCAAAAAAACCTCCAAGTCACGCATGTGAATTTCTATGGACCTGAAAGCAACTTGACTCAGCGCTTCTGTTTAAGCCCCTATGAATCCCCCAATGGTCTGTAAAGAAATACTCCTATCTTTTTCGGGCTTATCTCCATTCGCTGCGTCTGTGCTGTGCTGTCGACAACCGTGGACGTTGGTTTTGATGTGTTTTCCCACGCTTGGAAAAGAACCTGTTTACTCACAACAAGCTTACGGTGGAAGTTAATAGGCAGTCGCTGAGTTCGGTTTAGAACTTATTTCACAACATGTTGTTGAACTTGCTTAACTATGTATGTGACAAAAAGCCTGCATTTTCTCCTTAGTGCCTGAAAAAACAAATTACATTTTTATAGCTTAATTTGCAAAAATGAGACCAGTTTTGCTACCTGTCTAGTTGTTCAAGGTCTGTCCAGCCCTTTTCCGAGTTCAGGAGAACATGCTGAGACTGTCCGTGATCATCAACGGTGTGAGACAGACACAGCAAATAGAGAGTAGAGAATAGAGATTGAGATAAAGGTGAGAAAGCTTCTGAATAGTATCAAAACAAAAAGTTATTTACGAGAAGAGAGAGTGCAGCTTCAGTCTAAGGCCACAGCGGTTTAACCAGAGTAGGTCTGGCACTAAATGGAGAGGCAGTCTGACGGAAGAGTGTGTGGGAGTCATTACTTCTGTCCACGGGGTGTCAGTCACCCTAAGAGCATCCATGAGTGCCCAGTCCACACCACTCCCACCGTTCTGAAATGGTCATGACCATGTAAATCAAAGGGCAAAAAAAGAAATGAAAGGTTAAAGGACTGCAGTGAAGGCATGATACCCCCCAAGACCCTTTCAACACACTAAGAAAAGCACTGCTGTGAGTGTGTGTGTGTTTAGGGGGGCGTGAATAATACAGGTTATGTGCATCAGAGATTAGACTGAAGGTCTGTCAGTTCTTCCTCAGGGTCCTCAGAGTCGTCCGCAACTGGTTTCTGTTGTGGTTTCTGTTGTTTGGGTGGTTTCCGTGTCGGGTGAAGCCCCTCCTCGGTGCCGATGTTGACAGTGATGTTCGTGTACAGAGGGAGGTGTTCCCGAGAGATCAGCTCATACTCCAGAGAATTCATCCCATCCAGCTTCCACGTCTGCCTGGTTTTAGCCAGCATGTTAAACCTGCAAGACACACAGTTCGAACTTAAACAGCTGTAGAACAGCGTCTGTTTAGCTATGTTTTCCACTTAAACCGTCCTCTCAAGATGGCAACTAAAGTGTAGTTGCTGCTGTGACACTTTCAGCTCATTAGAGCCTGTAGCACCTGTGTTTATACCTACAGAGCAGTAATGGCCAGTCCTGGAGGACCCAGTTTGGTGTTTTATCGGCTCAAACACACCTGGTTCAGTTCACCTGTTCATTGTGAGATTTAGTGAGTGTGTCTAAAGGGGGACCACCACACTGCGGTGGACACTGACCTTTCAAGACTCGACCTGGCCATCCCTGCTGTAGGTTACAGCATTTAGAGCACATAATTCAGCTCACATAGTTATTTTCATTGTTTTCGACTGTTTAAGGACCTTTACCTTGTCCCTCAGCATCTGAACGAGGCATTGGACCAATTGACGCTCCTAAAGAAGATCCTAAACTTCTCAGAGAGCTCCAAATATAAACTTTCTGATATAGTGTAGGCATGTCGAGGAACTGTAAATATATGGTCATGCTGAAAACAAGCATACAAGACGCTTGGTTAAAGGCTTTAAACAGGTAATGCATTAATGGGGAAAATACCCTCAGGGGACTAAAAGCCAAGTTAATATCAATACATCAGTATCAGTAAAGTCAAGCTACTCAGTGCCAAAAACGTTGGACGTAAACAAATTATAAACCACAGCCTCTGCCAGAGCCTCACGGCAAAACAGTATTAACTGCCAGAAAACACACCTGATACGTCCTGTAAAACGTTATTGTAGATACTGTGATAAACTGGTTGGCGTTACAGTTCCTCAACAGGCTAAAAGGGAATTTTTCTGGAAACAGAACCTGTTACAGAAACACTTGTGTGTGGCGCCTGGACAGGTAATGTTTAAAGTGTCGGATAGACATGACCTACTGTGCGCATGGACAGGAGAATGAACCAGGTCAGTACTGGCATTAGGGGTGAGGAATAAAACAGGTCATAAAACGAGCTGCTGACCTTTTGGGGTTGACCTCGTTGCCCTGATCATGCTTGTGTTTGATCATCTTGTATCGGCCAACCTTCAAGGACGGACGACTGATCGTCATTCCACCCAGAGACACCCTGAGAAAACAAGAGAGAGGGTGACAGGCTGCAAAAACACACCAATTAAATCACTGATTATAAAAGACAGTGGACAATGGAACCATATTAACTGAATACATCAATTATTCATTATAAATTTACATTTACAGCATTTAGCAGAGGCTTTTATCCAAAGCGATTTCCATTCCCTAACTACAGGGGGCAGCCTCCCTGGAGCAACTTGGGGTTAAGGGTCTTGCTCAGGGACCCAGTGGTGGTGCTGGAGGTAGGATTTGAACCCATGACCTCCTGTTCCAGAGGCAAGTAGCCTACCCTTTAGGCCACCACCACTCAAACTGGTGATTGCATATCTATAACTGCATATTCTTCACTCACTCACACGCACGCACGCACACACACACACACCGTATTCCAATGTCGTCATCCTCGCCCCCCCAGCCCCAATAATTGTTGGGGAAGCCGTTCATCTTCAGGTAATGTAGAGGCGAGAGCGCCGAGACACCTCCAAAATACATCTTATACGGCAACCTGGCAAACAGGAGGGTCAGAATTAATGTTACACAATTAATACAATGTTAAAATGCAAGTAAAAGTGCTGTTTATTTTTATTCATCTACAGTATTTTTATCCACTTCTCCTTCTGATCACAGTTTTTATGTACATAGCATTTTGAGTATTTCTGGAGTTCTTTTGACTTCTACTATATTTTATATTGTTCTTGTATTTGTGTCTCTATGCATCTAGAGATCTCATCTCTAGTATCATCAATCCTGCGTTCAAAATTGAATAACAAAACTGAATGAACAGGGGCAGTCTGGGACTGACTTATATCCGAACTTGTCCATGGCGATGGCAGCGTGTTTGGGGTTTTGGTCACACATGTAGGTGTTCCGGTCGTCCTCGGGGATCAGGTCAACGTCATGGAAGAACAGGCAGTCCCAGTCCTCCTCCCGCATTGCCTCCCGAAAGCCCACATTCATCAGCTTGGCGCGGTTAAATGTATAATTACCGGCCTTTAAAACAAACAAACAAACAAACAAACAAATTCAGACACCTGCACACAAACAAACCAAACAAGCACAAATGATTTTGAGAAGAGAGACTGCACTGTACTGGACTGTGTTCTTGTAGCTAATCGAAAGCGGGCACATTGAAAATGACCAGATTCAATTAAACACTAATCTCACTAGCTGGGAAAAAAAATGATGCTAACAGCGCAGCCTGCATGACTGTAAATAAATAAATGACATTGTGTATACAGTTAGTATTTATGTGACCTCATCTGGCAAAATGAGTCACAGTGACCCAAAATTCAAAATTGAGGTTTTGGGATCATTAAAAAGATGAGAAAATACGCTTTAAAATGATATCTTGGCCAAAACTGTATCTAAATTATGGAAGCACAGCACCATTTTCCAACTGAAAAACTGAAAATCGCATTTAACTTGATTCAGTCTTGCTGGCAGCAGCAGAGCGCAGATTGGAGATGTCCACTGAGTTTAAGCTTTAGCTATTTTACATTATTTTGACAATGCCATTATACCAAACAGCAATCACACAACACCACACACTTCACTCTAAACTACTTTGATGATGTCGACCCAAAATACAAATGTTAAACCCGATCTTTGTGAGAAACCGCTAGCATTACGTTACACAGAGCACTGCTAATCTGTCGAGGGGTGGGCGGGCACAAGGCTGTGAACAGGGCTTCCTATTGGCCACTGAAAAGGTTTTGTGTACATGATTTAAGCATTTTGATAGGTTTAAAAAGATCAGGGATTGACGTTTTAACACCGTACTTGTACAGCTGAGATCGTGACGTTTCGGAGGAGAGGCGGAAACAGCGCTTATTCTGGACATTCTTTTGTGAGATTTGAGAGCTACAACTCAGACTAAACAGCCATTTAAGTACATTTTCACAATTATTTCTATGATGAAACTTTGGGAGATTAATTTTGAAGACCTTTTCTTCATATAAGACCAAAAAAGAAAAATCGATATTTTTGATGTTTTTCAACATAATCAGCCTGTATCTCAATAAACAGAATGACTCATTTCGGCAGACCGTGTCACATGAGCGTGTGTGTCTGGCCGCATAGGGAGTTTTAACAGTTTGTCTTAGGCTGCATAAAATCCCAGCTATGCGCAAGCATTACTTTGAGAAAACATTGCCCTTTGAAAACGATGCTCAGAACAGATCATTTCATTTCCTAAAGCTGCCACACATCTCCATCTTCTCTTAGACCGTGGATCCCTCATGGATTACAGTCTAATCCACTGCCTTTTAACACGAGGTGGGAACATCAGAGATACTATATAATCTCTCATGATCCGAGACCTTGTTTTTCTCTCATTAACCTTTACACTACACCAGCATCTCTTAGCAGGTCGATGCTGTAGCCACCCTGCAACATTATTGAAGTAGTGTGGGATCAAAACATAAGGCAGTCGACATCCAAAGAGCTTTGGAACGTCCTTCAAGAAGCCTGGAGAACTATTCCTGAAGACACTTAAAGAAATGACAGGAAAGCTTGTCTAAATGAGTTCAGTTTGTCTCTCGTTTAATTTGTCATCTAAAACAAATGACGACAACTTTTGGTATTAAAAAAAATTAAATAAACAAACAAGACATTAAGCATAAAACGTAGCATACAGGCCCTTTGTAAGTTCACAGCTTTTATTTTCCTGACTCATAAATGCCATCCGAGGGGACAGCGTACACACGGAAACCTAAAGGGGAAATGTTAAGTGCTTGGCGACAGTACATATTCAAAGTATGATATGTTTTCCTCAGATCTGGAAAGATATCCCAGCAGTCAGCCTGTGTGAAGTAGGCATTGTGTGCCTGGTCAGGAAACAGATAAATAGATCTGTGTAAACTTACATTCCCTTAATGCACTGTGTTCTACTGATCAGCAGGGGGCAGAGTTGAGATGTAGTGTGGATGGAAGTGGTCGCTGTGTGGTTTTACTGTGACCCAAGGTGCAAGGTCAAAGTGGGTTTTCTAGACACCTGATTGTAATCTGAATTGCTGGTACCACTTTAAATGGACTTTTTAAAGTGGCATTTGGCAGATGCCTTTAACCAGAGTGACTTACTATCATTAGTCACAGAGACAGTCAACTGAGGACACGATGGTAGAAAGTAGGGTTTGAACCTGCAACTTTGTTATCATCGGGTCCAATAGGCTACTATCATCCCACATAAATAGGGGGGGGTGTCCTAGTCACCTGCTTACATTAAAATTGTCTGTCCCACCTTATTAGCACAGCAGTTACATTTTTGTCTTTGTTTTACAAGTAAATTACTTAGCAGTTCTTTATCTACAGTATTAATGGATTTTGTGCATAGCATATTCCATACAGGGTTTTTTTTTCAGATTATCCATGAGCTTTTATTTGACTTTTAATTTAGACTTCATATTTTATATAGTTCTCATCTTTGTGTCTCTATGTGTCTGTGCAGTTGTATCACAAGCGGATCAATAAAGTCTTCTGATTCCGACTCCAGGCACTTTTGCTTTCTTTGTTTTTTTGACACAATGTGGCAGTTTATATCAAACAGACGCTCCATTCTGTGTGACTTAAAGCCGTTAAGGTTACAGACATCCTGTGGTTAAAGGACATGACGTCACCTTCACATGGAAAATTAATCCTGTCCCAACAGTCATGCCTGAAAACTACCAGGTGAAAGCCTGAAGGAACGGTTTGTTTGAATGTCCATTTACATAAGGGGCAAGACCTTGTGTGTGTGTGTGTGTGTTCTAAGGTCACACACCCATGTTTGAGTTCATTTTAAGGTTAAAGATTTAAGCAATAAATCCTGCTTTGTGAAAAGGCTTCCCGATGAAGTCACTGTTGTGTTTGTTTTAGGTGTGAATGGGCTGTGTGTGTGTGTGTGTGTGTGTGTGTGTACCTGGTGTATGACATAGATGCCATAGTTAAGTTGTTGGCGCTGAAGAAATGGATGCAAGTAGTAGAGGAGGAACTTCAGGTGGTGCTCTCGGTTTCTGTGGGGGATGATTATGGCAGTGCGGTGCCGAGCCTCACAGTCGGGCGGCCTGTAGCGCCCCCCACGGACCACCAGTGCATTCTTCTGCTCAATCTGGGAGAGCTTGAGGCCAGAGCGGAAGCTGATGCGGATTGGACCACCTGTCAGAGAAGAGGAAGGCGAGAAGGATTACTTTTAATTATCAAGCAGCTCCTTTTCCAGATATCGAGGTTTACTACACAGCTCTAAATATTGAGGCCTATTATTGTTTCCAGCCCAGATATTACGTTTTTTCAATCATCCCCCCACAGCATGATTGCCGTTTATCTTATTTCCCCAGATTAGCATCATTCCACTGATCTCTGATTTGCTTAGCAACAAGTAACTTTAAAGTACAAATGTATGGTTAATGTTTGTATCTTTAAAATCGGTCCATCAGAAAAGCAGTTCTAGGTTAGAAATATGGTTTGCGCAGTTTGATTAAATTTAAGTCCAGTCAAATACGGTCCTGTATAGTTTGGTAAGGCTTTACAATAAGATGCCATTCATTTACATGTCTTCATGTGTTATCTAACACCAAGTTCCAGTGAGTGCACATTAAGTACCGGGTCTTTTGAGAACACTATACAAATGTGAAAGTTTATAAATAAGACGAGTGAGTTATTATTTATTTTTAATAAAAAATAGCTTGTTGTTCAATTCATGTTTTTGTGTTTTGCTTTGGTACCGAAACTGGCACCGAGGTCCGTGGATTTTCACTGGTATTGGTACCGAAATCTGAAATTTTGGTACCGTGACAACACTAGTATCCACTATGAATTACTGAATGCCAACAATGAATTATTCAACATCTACCAAAGCAAGGTTGGAAAAGGGTCTTGTACAACATTAGAACTGTATTCAGTGCTATAACCGAACTACCAAAGTCTTAAATGGAATAAATGAAGCATGAGAGACTGCAGGATGTAGAATGTGCCCTTTAAAGTTCACACCTTTTACTTTTTAACCAGAGACATGAAGCTTCATGACAGCAAGAATACTGCAGTCTATATTTCTATAAACACAATTTTTTCCAATAACAGTAAAAAAGCTTAGTAAGTCTGGCAATGACAGGTAGGTAACCTGAGTGGACAGGAATAAAACTATTAAGAGATGTGTGTGAATTTACAGTCTCTCTATACAAAATCTACTACGAAACACAGAACTCAGTTAAACTGGGTCATACGCAGACTTCAGAACCCAAATAATGTGTTGAAAAAAGCTACTTTGTTCCATGTACTCTAGGATGGTGGTGCTTGGCAATTAAAACAAACATGTTTTTTAATGACCCAGTTTTAACATTTCTTCCTTTATCTCTCGACATCCTGCAGGCAGCGGACTCCCCCTCCCCACTCCCCCAACCGAAATGCGGGTTATGGAAGTGTGTGTGTGTTTGTGGTGTCGAGTGTCTGAGTTTAGAAAGGTGTCGCATATTTTTTTTTAATCTTCACTTCAAGATCCTATAGATTCAACTTTCAAATTTCCTGCTTTCTTGAGGTCTTTGTCTCATCTACAACCGAACACACATCTGAGGGGAAAAACTACCACAACACACTGTTGTTCCAGTTAGAGCAGAACATGGCTAAAACATCAGTATGTCACTGCTGCATAATGCGATTACAATGCCTTTCAAAATGTTAAAGTGCCCAATTATAGAATTGAAAAGGCTTAAAGTCTACAAATGTTTCAAATGGTACGTTTACTCCCCCAATCCATACAGGGAAAGTTAGCTACAAAAGCAGAGCAGTTTCACAAAACCAACATAAGTAAATATACCTTCTTGTTCCAACTGTAGCAGTGTAGCCCGCCCAATTCATCATTCGTCAACATCTGTTGCACTTTGTACATATCTGGGCGTTTCCCATACAAAAGAGGACAATCATGCTGATTGTTTTGGCTGTGGCTTCTAAACATGGTCCTCCGTCGTACGGTGAGAGAGATTCAAAGACGACCGCCAACACCGAACAGCAGCTTTCGATTATTTCTGACAGTGAAATTTAGGACAACCATCTGTTTCTGTGCTGCTATGACCTACGTCTGACCAGCCAATAAAAATGCAGCATGAAATTATGTATCTAGACACCTTCACACACGCACATACATCTACACACCTTTATACACACCATCGTACATCTACACACGTCATACCCAAGTTTATTAAATCAGTCTCATGAGCAGTCTTGAGGGCTAATGGTCTGCCTTATAAAGAAACCGACCAAATAAAGCATGGCGCAAGTTCTAAAGTCTGATTGGTCATGTTTGAACACAGGGGAATTCAACCAATCAAAACCTATGGTTGTACCAACCGATGCCTGAAACGTTATTCTACCAGAGCTTTGAGACAAACTCCCCAAACAGAACTGATTTAGTTCCGATTATTCATTATTTTACCATCATCAACATCCTATAAACAATCAGACACATGAATAAAACTGTTGTATTTGTGTTGGAGACGTCTGGTTCCACTCACCACCACTGTAAAAATATAACCCTTTGACAGACTACTTGGAAGGAGAATTATTTTGGTTTTTATTAATAATTAAATTTTACTGCCTACCCATTAAGCAGCAATCCAATACAATGATTTCCTCTTATCTTCGTTCAGGTCTTGAGGAGGAGTGTTTAGCAAATGAAAAGAGCTCTTAAATTTAATCACAAGGTTGTTAGCAGAGTGTGACACACATCAACCACAAACCTCTTCGCTATACACCACCAGCAGAGCTGATAATGGGTGTCTGTCAGACGGAATGAGACACTCATGTCTTCCAGTGTTACATTCGTGTAGCACAGTGTCTTGATATTTTTAAATACAATTAACTAGGGGTGTACCAATACAGCCAACTCATGCTCTACAGGGCGATCACCTCACAGCCATGCTCTACAGGGCGACCACCTCGCGGCCATGTTCTACAGGGCGACCACCTCACGGCCATGTTCTACAGGGCGACCACCTCGCGGCCATGTTCTACAGGGCGACCCATTTTAGTGTGACAAACTCACAGTCATGTTTTACAACGTGACGAACTTAGCGACACATCCTACAATGTAACAATCTCATGGTTACATTTAACATGATGACCTCGAGAGGAAGTTCTGATGTGCAGAATGATGAACTCCTACATCCCGTTTAACTCACCTGTTAGTGGTGAATGTTTTGGGCAGAAGGGGACATCATCCTTGCTCTGGACGCCGACCAGGTAGGACAGGTTGGCGTAGACGTCGGCACCCGTGTGGTTCCGCCCGCGGCCGGATGCCGACCCTGATAACATGTCGAACTTCCGGAAAATCCGAAAAAAGTATGTCACCCTCTTCTGGTATCCGTCCCTGGAGAGGAGAGCCATGACCACGAGCTGGACACCCAGCAGCATGAACAGATATCTCCACTTGGACTGTAGGGACAGCATGGTGAGAGAAAATAAATCGGAATGAAGAAAAAAAAAAAGTTTGGCGGAGCTTCTCTCAGTCTATGGAGGTTTCATCCCTGATAAAAGGTTCTCTCGTGCGAAGGCATGCGAATGGTTTTTGACACCAAATTTGCTGAAATGAGACTATTTTAAAAACATTCTGCAGTACAATCGGTTTGAAATGTAAACTTAAACTAAGCAGGACGAGATGTTTCCTCTCACTGGCACAGATGGAGTCGATATGAGTGTAAACGAAAGAGGGGAAGGGGAGCAAAAGGCACTTTAAAATGGCTGAGAGTGAAGGCGACGTCTTTAAGGGGAGCTGTGGTTCGCGTTGGTCTTCTGTTTTCTGGTTTATAACAGTTTAAATCATTTCAACACACACAGTTATCACAGTTCCTGGGATTCACACGTGTTCAGAGTTTCTAAAACATCCATTTCCATTTATCTGTTAAACTTCAAGCAGCGCTGGCAGTCCAGGTCATTTCCTCTTTCTGGCTGTGGGTCGTTTCTGAAATTCGTGCCCCCCTTTTCCTTCCAAAAACCTCAAAAGTAGCAAAAGTCACCAAAAGGTTGGTAATGCCGAGTGGCCAGTCCACGAGACTCTCGCTGGTCCATCAGGAGGAATATAACAGCTGAAGTCCAGAGCAGGGACAACCCGTGATGGCCTCAGTCTGATGCGGTCTGGGGAAGCCCTGGCTGACGAAAACCCAGCCATTTACAGCTCAGCGTCTGAAAAACAAAAGAGGAACGAAGGAATAGTCAGAAATCAGTTTGACACGTCTGACCTGTTTATTCAATTTTCCTCTAGGGCTGAACAAATTGATCACAATCCAAATCCATTGCTCAAATAAATTCACACTACAATATTTGGCACATGCTCTTATTCAGAGAGACTTACAGCGATTTCATCCTAGAGCACTTTTTATTAGAAGTGTACAATTACACAATCTACACTTCCTGCGGTGTATTGTAGTCTGTCAGAATGACTGTGGCGGTCCCAGGCCCAAAAGATTTCTCTTGAAAAAACAAGTCCTTCGCAGAAGACTCTTTTATATCTTCAAAAGACCATCCACCTTATCTTCAAGGCAAAAATCTACGAGCCCACCTGAAGACCTTCTAACACCCCTTAAGAGGTTCCAGCCAGAACCCATGTTACAGCCTTGAACACACACTTTCTGGTCTTAACCAAACACTTTCTCTAAACTTTTAGCTCAAAAATAGAGCTTGCACACAATAACAATGCACACAATGATTCAATCAGATCACAGTGCCTTAAACGGCCCGGCCTGGTCTTGCAACTTTAATCATTAGACAGTAAAATCAAATTAATATGGAAAATAATCAATTGAATGTAGGAATCATAAACTGAATATACTGATCTTTTTCCCCCTACAGACTGCATGGATCATATAAATATTATGGAGCAAAAGCCATATTGTCCCCTGCGCTTCCTGAAGTGCACTGTGGGGTTATAATGACTGTTCAAGATCATATGAACATTATAGAGCAGTTTTTTAGAAGCCATGCTGCCCCCTTTGCCCATTGTGGTCTATTACAGCTTGTTAGAATGACTGTTTGGATAATAAAAACTAGAGATGCTATAAAAACTAGCCATAAAGACTAGGGATGCACCGAATATTCAGGAACTAAAATTTTTCAGTCGAAATTGGCAAAGAATTTTTTAATGCAACCCGAAACTGTGATGGCACAAGAAATAACCGCAACGTGCACGCGCCAGACTGGATTAGAGTCAACATGGCTGCCGTGTGGGTGCTTTTCATACAAGAAAGACACGCAGAAAGCCGTTTGTAAAGAGCAGGATTATGTCGGGATTAATTTATCATGTAAAATCAAAACATCCCGATCGCTATGCAGAGTATGAAGCACAGAAGAGGCGAGACCCTTCGAGCACACCCACTCCGTCTGTGTTTTTGGAAAGGCAAGCAAGTTTTCCAGTGATTCCAGTTAATATATGGGCTGTGCCAGTCTCTGTTTTAATACACTATTTTGTTATAGACCTACAGAGAATGTCGTTTTATCTATTAACAGTTTTAAAGCAGTTGTTCTGAACACACTGTGTTTATGCACTTCATCAGAATATTAAAATGCACTTGAATTCACTTATATATATGTATATTTCATCCATCTTGCTTTTAGGCTATTCATGCGTGGGGCCACATTTTATTTTATATTGTGCATTGTTCAAATGCTAAATAAATATTTTCATAGTTTTGTAACATTTATTCTTTTAATAATTGAATAATAATCATTTGTTTCAGTTTTGGTTTTCGGGTCAAGTGGTTCATCATTTTCGGTTTCGGCCAAAAACAATCATTTCGGTGCATCCCTAATAAAAACCCTACACTTCATAGAGCATTATAGTGTGCTTATATTTGGAAGTATATATATTTTTAAACCCCATAAACAACTCATTATTACCCCCTCCATAACAAAAAATCTTCACACAGACTTCCACACATCCACTTAACACCAACAGTAAACAGACTGTGTTCCCAACCCCCCTCCCCCTCCTGGTCTCACTACATGCCAGAGCTGGAGTGTTTTTTGTTTTTATTTTACAAGTGGAAAGGCAGCAGTCTGTTCCCAAGTGGCTCTCTTCCCAGATGCAGTACAAGCTGAGAACTGCCGAGACGGAGTTTAGTTTACAGCCCTAATTCGGAGCATTTAACTGCTTACAGGATATACATACATATACAGATACGCAATCTCATTACAGCCGCACCTTGAGCAAGTCACTACCTCATCCCTTGGCAATCACTGCTTGTTCCCTGATTTAAAAAACCAACCAAACAAAAAAAACCTGTTATCTGTTATTGTGCGTGATCTGTTGTGTCAAATGTTACAACTGTTATACATATGCGCTGCTCCTCTATGCCTTTTAAATTGCCCCTTAGTGACAAATAAAACACACTTTCTTAATTAGTTTGGGGCGAAGATCGTGACTGATGTTGTCCCTGCTAAAAGAAATTACCTCAATAACGTGTTTATGACTTTTAACATCACAATAAAAATCTTGAAGGCATAACAGTTCCAACTGATCAATTTGCAGAAACGATCCATAGACCCACTGATGGTGCGGACTCCCTGTGAAGCTCCACAGCATTTCTGTTTATAGGTGGATTTATTTAATCGGTCTCTGCTCTGCTCACAGATCAGTGAGGACTCGTTAAAACGCTCTTCCGCAAGCGCTAATCCTAAGCTAGGCAACGTGGCGCCTCGGGGGAGCCTTGAGAGAAATTACGGTATGCATGTAAGCAGTATTTTTGTGTGTGTGTGTGTGTGTGTGTGTGTGTGTGTGAGAGAGTGAATGTTGTGACAAGGCCATGTTTTAAAAAAACGGCATGTTTTAAATTGTGCAAATAAGTTACACATCCTTGTTAGCCACAATCACACAATACATATGCACACACACATTTAGATATACATATAGTGCAAAGGTTTAGATGCCACTGGTAGAAACATAGTTGATTTTTAAGTGTAGAAATCCTCTTGCACATTTGAATACAGTTATGGTTTATGTATAAAGTTTACCACACTGAAAGAAACAACACAAATAAAATACTTTGTCTCTGTATCACTTTAATGGTTTAGAGCAGTGGTTCCCAACCTGGGGTCTGGGTCCCCCTTAGGGGGGCGCTAAAGATTGCAAGGGGTGCGCACAACTTTGTCTGCACTGAGGTTACCCAAATCATAACTGTACACATTAAAAAATGTAGGGAATAACTGGTTTGTTGTTATTGATGTTCGCTATTATTGTAATTAATAACCGGTGTTGACATGATGTGCATGTGAATATCAACAGACATCCCCTGTGCAAGTTAACTGTCTGAAGGAGACACTGATACATCTCTGAAAGTATACCTTTATTCCTTATATCGTGTGTGTGTGTGTGTGTGTATATATGAGTATAAACAAAATCCTATAACCGCTGTTTATTTTTTGCAAATAAAAGTTTGTAATTAATAGAGGTGGGCATAGATTAATTTTTTTTAACGCCGTTAATCGCATTGGAATTTTGGCGTTAACGCCGTTAACGGCCCAGCACTAGTAATTAATCACTTCATTCTTTTTGTACGTCTATACAGGTAGGAGGGGTTGGGGGCAGGGCTTGTCTTGGAGGGGGGCTTCAAGGAAAAAAAGGTTGGGAACCACTGGTTTAGAGGGATCTGAGTAAACCTGGACTGAGAGAGATTCAGGAGGAAAGCAGGGAGACATTTAGGAGCTTAATGCTGCTTCCAGTTCAGAACATTTGCAGCGCATCTGCAGAGAGAGCGAGAAACAGAAACAGAGAGAACACCCCCCCCCCCCCCCTTACTATATTCTAGGTCATCAGTCAATGCAACATCTGTCTCTCTCACACACAGATTTACATAAAAACACACACTTCGCCACTGACTGAATTCCACAGTACAATATTCTGTACTTTAAGGGACACTGTACTCCTAGAATCATGTTATCACTGCTTTGAATAACGAATCTGTATCATTTGAAACGGCCTTATATTTCAGGCTGATGACGGATATTGACTCCGATAAACATATTTCTATGTAAAATTAACCCAGATGGATCTGATGACCTTTATAAACATTTATGTTTCAGTTTCATGAGGGAGAACCTTGCTCTAGGAGCAATGGTCTAATTAGTGTGTGTGGGTGGGGGTGTTAAGTGGTCTGGCCAGGGGCAGCTGGTAGCGTAGTGGTTAGGGCATTCGCCCTGCGATCAGAAATTCCATGTTCGATTCCCAAGACCGCTAGGCACCGCTGAGGTACCCCGGGCGCTGTTTGTCACATGCAGTCATACAAGTACAACACACAGTGAAATGTATCCTGAACCGCTCCTTTACTGACTGTGCAAACATTAAAACAATTAAAAATTGTTTAAAAAAAACAAAATTTTTGTTTGTTTAAAAAAAGTAAATTAAAAATTAAAATCTAAAATTAAAATCTGGACATTTATATGTACATTGTGCAAATGGAATGTTAAAGTGGGTGTGCGTCATTCAAAGCAGCACCGTCAGGACTCTTTACTGAGGGAATCTCTGTAGAAATGCCACACACAAGGTCACATACACATTCATATTCTTGTTACAAACTTCAAGCAGAACATGGAACCACCCTTTCACGCTTCATTCGCCCGGGCTGAAGCCAGAACCCACAGAACACGTAATGTGTTGGCTTAGCACGCATAGCTTTAGCGTTATGCTAACTTAGAGCGGTTAACTTAAAAGAGAACCGTTCTTATACATGGAACGTTTGTGTGAAGTTCAGAAGAAAGTTCTGGTCAGGGGAGCACACGCACACACACGCTAATCATGACCACAATATTGATCACTGCAATACTGATATCACAGAGGGCTGCAATATGCAAATGAGCATCTAACCAATCTCAGTGTTTGAGTTTTTTTAAATACTTTTTTCTCTAATAACTGTATTAATTATGTAATAAGAGATGTTATGGGACCTTATATTGAAAGGTACTGCAATCACAATATGTAGCAGTAAGTTACATTTTGTCCATACCTTACATCCCCAACACACACATACTAGTGGTGCAACGGATCACTGTTGATCCGTGATCCGAACGGATCCCTCTCCACGGTTCGGCACGCATGTGATC
>JBBPDC010160302.1:0-18828 GCA_037974485.1 Hemigrammopetersius urotaenia | reverse complement strand
ATGGTGTGTGTGAAGGTGTGTGGATGTATGATGGTGTGTGTGAAGGTGTGTAGATGTATGATGGTGTGTGTGAAGGTATGATGGTGTGTGTGAAATAGTGCAGATGTATCATTTCAGGCTGCGTTTTGATTGGCTGATTATTAGATGTATAGCAGCACGCATACTGTGAGATAGAGAATCGCAGAATGTCTTTGGTTGCCGTGAACCAATTACATAAAAGTGATTTTTAAACAAAAACTCTGAATTGCTCTCTGTAGTCGACACAGATACTGAACCTGAACCAAAGTTTAACACCATCCCCTTCTGTAGGTAGACTTTCTCGTTGAAACTAAATGCAGACCTAGAGATTTGCTGACACTGAAAAGAAGCAGAGCTTAATTATTCCCAAATGGGAAGAAAAGTGTTGCAGACCCTTCATTCCAAGCTGTACTGTCCTATCGTCACCCGCATCTGAGCTGGGGGTGAAAACATAAGCTTTCACCCCCAGCTCAAACATAAGTGTCTCTATGGAATCCATGAAAAAGGCAGAATATTCACAGAGAAGTCTGAAAAATGCAGAATTGTGAATAACAGAAATACTGTAGTGCTGGAGGTGTAATGACCCAGATGTTCTGGGCCTTGGTTGGGAAATGGTTCACACCCTCAAGCACAGAATTCTGTAAATATTGGCCATATTTCCATATTTCCATCAATGGATCCACATGTTCAAGTAATGCCACGCAACCTGCGTTAAAAGTAAAGTCAAACCTGATATACTGAACCTTTAGTGCTAGTTAAAGGCACAAACTGAACCCATTCTTTGCATGATAAGCGTCACACTTAACCAAATATGTAATTAATTCTCAATGTGGGCGCATACTGCAATCGAATTCTGGCACATTTTGCACATTTGTCCTTGTAGGTACTTATAGCCCCGCATTGCATTAGGAGCAGGAGTGTCAGTGATGAAAGATGACTCACCGTCATGTTTTGGAAGAGTTGTTTAAGAAACTGGATCTCTGCATGGCTGCTGGGGATTATTCTCAACACCTGATCACTGTGAGAGAAAAAACAGTGTAGATATCACTACTGGAATCTGAATAAAACAACACACCATTCAAAATAAAAACATTCAGTTATTAAAGTTGATTTGTTGGATGAAGGATAAATAGACAAGCGTGGGTGGTGGGGGCCTAGTGGGTAGGATACTTGCCTCTGGACCAAGAGGTCATGGGTTCGTATCCTACCTTCAGGATTCTACCACTGGGTTCCTGAGCAAGACCCTTAACCCCAAGTTGCTCCAGGGAGACTTTCCCCTGTAGTTACGGAATAGAAGTAGCTTTAGATAAAAGCATTTGCTTAATGCCGTAAATGTAAATGTGTAAAGATCGGATTAACTCTGAACATCCAGATTGTGATGCTTGAACATTGGGTCAGAGCAACTCCAAAGTTCCTACTATGCAGTGGTTGTCCAAGTTGTCCAAGACATGAGAACCACTGAACTGGCAACATGATCATGGGTGCTCAAGGCTCACTGAGGCACTGCATGGGGAGACAAGGCTTGTTTTGTCTGGTCCCAAGAAAGAGCTACTGTAGCACAAACTACTGAAAAAGTTCATGCTGACATCCCAGTTTGCTGTGTATGGGGCTGCAGACCAGCCAGAATGCTGACCCCTGTCCACCACTGAAAGTGCCTACAGTGGGGAAGTGATCATCATCAAGGTGTTAACCAGCCTTTAATTCCCCAGATCTCAATCTGATCAATCATCTGTGAGACATGCTGGACAACGGAGGCCCCGCCTCTCAGCTTACAGGATCTGCTGTAATGTCTTAGTGCAGATCCACAGCATCTTCAGAGGTCTTGTGGAGTCCATGCCTTGACGGGTCAGAGCTATTCTGGCCAAATGAGGCAGGTGGCTTTAAAGGTATGGCTGATTATAAAGGTAATGTCATGTCAGTGTACAGTGTATATTTCAAACTGCCTGTAGAAAGGTCATGTTTGACTGATGTCTTCAGTGAAGCCCACTGAGAACACACAGCCGTGAGGCATAAAGAATGTGATCTTTGGCCTCCCTCACAGATTTCACACTGCGGAGGTGTTTCATCCAAACAGTCTGTCTTTTTATGGCTGTTTTATGAGGTTGTTCCCCTCCAAAGTGTGAGAGGAACCTGAGGACTTCCCCATACATACGTCATAAGGACTGGCCACACAACGGCACCGTGATCACACAGTTATAATTACCGGCTTCACACTTAATTCAGTTCAGTTCAGTTTGGGCCAATCAGATTTGATTTCATCCATTCAATTCTATTTAGTTTGATTTGATTTAAATTAAATTACATTAAGTCCAATCCGTGTTCAGTTCAGTTTAATGCTACTTGGTTTGGTTCAGGTTACTTCAGTGCAGTTACATTTTAAACACCCATGGATGTAAGAAAAATAAGATGATTAAAGTTTTGTAAAGGAATGAAATTTTTAAAAAACAAAAGGACAGCCTTTTAGGAGATTACCCATAAGATGCTTCTATCCTGACCGATGGTGTAAGTAGCAGCCAGGTATCTTAGATAAAACTGATACTAGGTGGGTTTTGCAATTATGTGATAGGTCAAGAAATGTACATTTTCAGTTTTCAACTAAAATGTACTCAGTCCATAACTGGCGCTGGGGTGCCTGGGGGGAGCTGTAGAACTCCAAATATGGTGCTCAGCGATCGCCAAATCTAAAATGACACTCAACCCGCCCCCGTCGACAACTAATGAGCACGTCTTCAACCTACCCACACCCTGGGCGTTTACAAAATGATTACATATCCAACCCCACATCAACATCTGAAAAGAGACTATGGCTCAAACAGCTCCAGACATATTTGGTGACCAAAGTTTGCATGTTTGGTTGTGCAGTTGAATTACTACTCTAGTAGTACAACTAATGGAAACCCAGCAATTAGCATTGTGCTAACTTCACTG
Source organism: Hemigrammopetersius urotaenia (assembly GCA_037974485.1). Taxonomy (NCBI): domain Eukaryota; kingdom Metazoa; phylum Chordata; class Actinopteri; order Characiformes; family Alestidae; genus Hemigrammopetersius; species Hemigrammopetersius urotaenia. Next base: position 15,882 of record JBBPDC010160302.1, on the reverse strand, counting down.
ATCACAGTGTATTAAGTCCTCCCTTACAGACTCACATATGTGGTTTCTGGTGCTGTAGAACACACTGCTATCGACAAAAATAAATGTGTATTTTTGTTTTTTTTACCAAGTTGTTGCTTTCAGGACAAAATTAGAAGGTCAATCTGCTGAAAAGGAAATTTTGGTTTGCCATTCCTGCAATAAGACAGAGTGAAGAGCGCACCTTGACATGCGATGACTCACTGAGTGCTTGCCTTTGAGAAAACGCTGCATAAATCTCAACGCTTTTGTTCTGACTGCATTTTTAGTGCTTAATGCGAGCGCTTCCAGGCGAGAAGGAGATGAAAGCTGGTCTTTATTGTCGGGCTGACACCTAGAGGCTCCCTGACAGAGGTCACCGGCCGGTTCAACAACCGCCAACAAAGCCTCGCTGAATGGAGGCTTCTCTTTTAGGGCTGTGGGTGAACCGAGGGCTTTCTCTCTAAACTCCGAGTCCGAATGAGTTTCTCCTTCTCTAATCTGCACATTAATCACCAAAAGACTGCCAGACTGGTCACAGATCAGCAGGAAAGGGTAGTCGCCCCCCGCAGTGGAGATTACCCCTGACGTCATGCCTATAGTGTGGCCTTTGTGTGCCGCTGACGTGGGCGGTGTTGTGTGGCACGGATGGTATTTTTAGAGAACCTGTAGGGTGTGATGTTAGCTAATATCTCCTCAGAGAGAATGGAGGGCGGCTCGGGTTCCCATTCAGAGAACTGAGGGAATACGTCAGCGCTCTCTCCTCCAAAAACCACTCGGAGAAAATCACGTCATCGCATTTGACTTTTATTTCGTGATCTTTATTAACGTCCAGCACTGTTTCTTTACTTTAAGGTCCAAAGCAGAAGATAAAAGGACCGGGCCGATGTTTTTCTAATCTGGGAATATTGCTTCACTGCACTGATGTTTTCATTGAAATTTATAAGCATTATTTCACATCAAAACATGATAAAAAAAAAAAAAAAAACAGGATCAAACGTCTTGGAAAATCTCGGTTATGCTGCTTTGAAAGGACCTTGCAATTTAGAAAATGAAAGAAATATGTCATCATTTTGCCTCAAAAACAACATATTACCAATTGGGCTCTGGGCATTGGTGGTTTCTAAGCATGCATTTGACAAAAGCTAACTCAAAATGTGTCCGAAAGGCTGTTTCTTATGATGATGTCAGCAGTTACCACCTCTACTATCAACCGCCTCACTTCTTGCACTATATGTGGAACATTCCTGTGACGATTTGACTGCATTCTGCCATGAGAGCACTTTTAATCATTACCAGGTAATGATGCTGGATGATTAGTTCTGGATCATGAATGCATCCGTTGTACTGTTGTATGGTAGGAATGACAATAAAGTTCACTTACTTACTTACTTACTAAATGTTACTCATCCCAAAGCCCAAAGTTACTGGATGGGGCACATGAAGCACTTATTTCTAATATATATATATATATATATGGGACATATTACAAATAGGTACCTATACAACATGCTTTTTACATTACATAGTTGCTTATAAGATATGAAAACAAATGACTGCACTAGTCACAGTCTCATTTGCTCCACTTCACCCCCTCTGTAAAGTGTCGGGGTGTTGATGGTCGTGTTTTATTGCTCCATCAGCACTGTGGCATGGTGCTACAGCAGCCAGCACCAAAGACAAGTGGAATTTACTACAGGGTTTAGCACACAAAACTCCACACACAGCCTCTAAACTAAATCAACCGCATACACAAACAGACATGACATGAAAAGAAAGGAGAGGAGTCCTCTGAGCTGTGTGAGAGACCATACATGTCCATACCTGTCTCTTTAACGGCGCAGGACACATTTTGTATGGATCTCTATGGCTGATTCATACTTACATAGACTTACATGAGGTCAAGTGCTCACTATAGTGCTTTTACTTATGCTTATGAGTCAGTTACTGCAGATGATGGCAGTGTTTTATAAGAATAAATTTCTTTTTTTGAATTTTTGCCACATTTTAAAGGTTTCTGAAGCTCAGGGCAAGCAGAAAAGGGCCAAAAGTGTACACCTGAACCTACTGAAACTGAATGTAAATGTGTTTAACTGTTTAATTTGTGATGTAATTATGTTGGAATACTATTGCAGAACGTCAGTAGTGACTATAGGGTTGACTCCGCTTCAGATAAGTGCACTCAGTGTTCAGTAAACACTTGCTGAGCGCTTCCTCTCTCAGCTGTTGGGGTTTCACACCTTGGTGTGGATCACAGTTTCGTTTTAATGGCCTCTGCTCTTTTAGATCATGCATTTGCCCTCCAGCTCTCATTCAGGCTCCTGGCACAACAAACCAGGCATAAAACTAGAGACCACCATCACAACAGCAGTCCTGACACACGTCCATAAAGCTAAAGCCTATATAGCTCCAGCACCGGGGCACACCAGGAGGTTTGTAAAGATTCACTTGATTTTATTCGGTTCAATCAGCAATTCTGGGCTTTTGCTTTGATATGCTAATGATATTTGAAGCACATTTTTAATAAAGATTTAATAAAGATGACTGCTCTTAACAATAAGGATATCAGAAAGAGAACCTTCCTCAAATAACACATTCAATGGATCATTCTCAATAGAACACATTTTGTAAATGAAACGAAAGTCTAAAGAACTTCTATGTAATGGCAAGGCTCTTGGAAGAGCCCATAATTTAGTTTTGGTCACATTAAGTTAAAGGTTAGGTTAAGGTGTTTTTTAAGGTGGTTTCTCTCTCTCAGTTATTACTGATGGTGACATTTTATATGAACTATTTCACGTTGCTAATTTGCCAAAAATGAGAAATTTTAGATTTTTAAAGGTTTCAAAACCCAGAACATGTAGAAAAGGGCCAAAGCAGACATTCCCTGAATGTAATAAACTATTTAATTGCTGTGCAATAAAATTTCAACCCATTTTGTAATGAAAATGGTTCTTCTGTCATTTTTAACATGCTCAGCCCAGAATAACTGTCACGGTCCAGAATGGGAAGAACTGACGTGGGCCACGGGGGGCTTATTTTGTGATGCCACAATGCACATGACTGGTCATTTAAAGCCCACCATCCAGTCACTGTCCCCCACAAACCCACTGTTGTACACACTCCTATTGTGTCTGGCTGCAAAAAACAGAATTTCACGCCCGCTGCTCCAATGGTGGCTGTGTGGATAGAATAAACCTCTAAAATAAGTAGGGCTGGACTGTTTGAGTCCATCTCTCCACACTGGCTACATTTAATAAACACTCTGAAGGATAAATCAGCAGGCATTTCCAACGTTTGTAGATGTTTGTTCATTTGCTTAAAAAGAAGCAGATAGCAGTCCATGCTGACAAGCATAGTCATACATAGACATGATGTACAGTCAACAGTTAAGCCTTTAAATTACTATTATCCATCCAAAACGCTTCTCCCTAACCCAGCTGTTATAGAGTGAATGGCAGAGAAACACCCTGGACTGGTCGCCAGTCCATCACAGGACCGATACACAAACACACGCATTCACATCAATGAGCAATTTAGCCTCTCCAATTCTTCAACATGACTGTGGGAGGAAACCGGAGTATCTGGTGGAAACACACACACAGAACAGACACACTACACATAGAAAGAACCCTCAGCTGGGAATCGAAGCAACCCAGTGTTATTACACTAATACTATTACACTATTACTAACCATAGTAATGGTAAAATTAAACAGTGGGTTTGGTTTTCCCAGATAGGCACTAAACTAGTACTGGTCAGTACTGAAACCTTGTGAATCGCTTGATACCAATATGATATTTCTACTTTCAAATCTACTAATCTTTCAAACGAGCTGCTTTTAATTAAAGTCTACTTAAGATCGTAGCATTGATCATAGCATTGGAGCAGCTGGGTGGCCTAGTGGTTAGGGTGTTTCCCCAGCAATCAGACGGTGGTAGGTTTGAATCCCAACTGCTAGTGGCATCACTGAGGTATTCTTGAGATTTGTACGGCCTCCACATACTGCTCCCCGAGTGCCCCTTGTTGGTGACAGCCCCCTGCTTCACTTGGTGATTGGGTTGAATGCAGAGAAAGAATTTCACACTGTGTGCTATAAGGGGCCACTTTGCTTTGAAATGAGGCTAACTTGTGCTCAAAGTACTCTCCCACTCGAATGTCCAAAAACAACACAACATCACAATGTGACTGTGTGCAGTGTCATGGGATTGGGGGGAATCATTATTAATTCCTCCTATGAAATTCAATCCAGCACATACATATCTGAACCAATCTTCAACTTTTAATTACTGACAGGCAGAAATGAGCTACTCTGGATTTGACCCTGATAGCTTTGGTTTTTACCTAAAAAATAGAGGAATCCCTAAGGACAGAACTGCCTGGAGACAAATGTGTGCCACAGAGAATCCCAGGCTTTTCTTTTGACTAAATTAGGTCATTTAAATTGTTAAGTGACCATTTTGTCATAGGTGAACACACCACCTCACACAGTGTGGAATTCCTTCTCTGTATTTAACCCATTCACCAAGTGAAGCAGCACACAGCCAGGAACACAGCATCCAGGGAGCAGTGGGTGGGGACAGTAGCTTGCTCAACGGTATCTCAGTGGTGCCCCTAGCCATCCTGGGATTCAAACCCATGACCTTCTGATTGCAGGGCAAACCCTAACCGCTAGACCACTAAGATGGTCATCATCAGCTAGAATGGACAAACTGTAAAACGAAAGAAGATGCAAACAAGCTCTGTTCCTGATCAGCTGCTCTGTTCTGTGCCTCATTTGGAAAACAGTCCAGGCTGAAACACCCCTTCACACTTCTGCTGTAGGTAATATACACAACTACATGTAAATACAGTGGCTTTCTTAGCATTACAGAAACAGCTAAGCTGTGTCTGCAGCTTTCTGTTCACAAACTGTTTGAACTGTATGTTTTAAAACTTTAACAACCAACATCAAAATCATTTATTTCAAAAAAAGGAGGAACAATCCGCAAAACAAAAATATTTAATCGCACATTCAAATCTTGTAATTACTGTTTTCCCAGAGGACGACACTCGGGTGTACTTCAGATTCTTTGTGGATTCTGTGTGTGTGAGTGTGTGTGTGTGTGTGTGTGTGTGTGCGTAGTTATCACTTTGTGAGGACCAAATGTCCTCCTACTGATAGAAATAGTGATAAATCTGTAGAAACGGGGACATTTTGCTGGCCCTCACAGGAAAACACACTATTTTTCACCCCAAATTCAGCTTTTTTAGGACAAACGAAAAGATCAGAATGCGCCTTTGGTCACTGCGGTTAAGGTCAGGGTCAGTTTCATTACTGACGGTATTACAATGGAGCGTCCTCACAAATATAGTAAGGCCAGCACATGTGTGTGTTTATGTTGTCGGTCAAACAATTTCCTCCAGCAGCTCTCATTCACTCCTGCTATAAGCTCTCCAATTGCTTCCTGACAGCTGGAAAAGGGAGTCGTACTGTTCTGAAGTTCTTCTAACACTTTTTTGCATAAGAGTCGCTAATAAAGGTTATGGGACAAAAAAGCCACATTTTTGTTTTAGATACCAATATTGAAACTTTCTGTATCGGCTGATAATACAATACTTGTTCTTTAAAAACTGCTAAGCTTTCAAATGAGCTGTTTTAATTGAAACTCTTCACTTCAGCTGTGCATCTAGATGTAGAAGATCCATTCTTTTTTTCACTTTGACATCCCAGCCAGCATTTTCTGCTGATATCAGCCTAATACTGATGCCCACCCATTAACATACCATCACAGCTATGAAACCAAGTGGTTATGAACTGAAATGTGTACCCACACACTGACGTTTACACATGGAGAAGTTAAGTTTGCTTATTTTTTCATAGCAATTGCCTATAGAGGGTATAATTCGGTACAGATTTGTTGAAAGATGCTGCATGTGGACTGTTTCCTCTTGGCCCATTAGATGGGAGGCACCCATAGTTTTGGATGATTACTGGTCATAGTGGAGCTACAGAGCCTAATTCTAGTTTACCAGCAAAGTACATACACAGTTCGAACCTGAACATTAAACAGCTGCAGTGCTGCTGATGTTTATCTGAGCCGCATCCGGTCAGCACAGATTTTCTAGCACAAACACACCTGGTTCAACTCACCCCTTAATTGCCAGGATTAGTGAGTCAGGTGAACAGCAAAACAATGCTGGACCCTCCATGACCCCCGATCTACACTGCAGACGTTATGAGGTTTAGTAAAAAGTCTATCAACACAAGCCTGTATTTCTTGTGATTGCGTCTTCTTAAGTTTTATTCTTATTACTCATTTTAAGGCTGAAATTTGATGCCCCTTGTCCAGTTTTTAAACCATTATGCCAATGGTTTAAAAACTGGACAAGGGGCATCAAATTTCAGCATCAAAACATCTGTTAATATCCAGCGTAGCGCATGTGCATTCAAATTTTTGACTGGTTGATCAGGGGCCTAGAATTGTTAAAAAAATTATTTTTGTGGTCAAGTCAGCTCTGCAATTTGTGGGGAAAGAGGGTCGGGTCGACTTCAAAATATGTGTCAGAGAGAGAGTCTGTGATATCACAGCCGAAGCTATAAGGAGTGTTTCAGTTCAAACTGCTTTACAGTATAGGGCAGCCAATCGGGATGTAGATATTTTACATATATCAGTGTAAAAAGCACAGCAATATGATGCAGAGCTTAATTATGATATACCACACAATTATGAAAACTACACAAAAGTGGGAAAAATATAGGGATATTAGATAGAGACAAAGACAAAAAAAACTTTAAAAAAACTAATAAACCACTGGAATTATATTTCCTAAAGATACTGAAAATGAACCCTGCCTAAGTCACAACGTTCATTTTTCAGTATCTGGTTTTTTTTTTAATGCACCTGTTATGAAACAAGTCCATCTGTTAGTGCTTCTTAAACATTTCAATACCACAATAACGGATATCCTGTTAAGAAACGTTGTGTAGACCATCTGCCCACGGAGTCAACGCTGACCTTCATGCCATCTAATAAGCTCAGCGTTTTGGAAACATTTATAACCAAAACTGCCATCTGTGCATTGCGGCTCAGATGTTCCCCCAAAGCCTTTCAGCTGCGAGAGTGTCATTGCTTACAGGGCCTCGGAAATGTAAAGGGACCCATCTGAAAGCACGGCAGATCAAACTTCACACAAACTTCACTATAATGGCCACCTGCTGCTCTCATTAGCGGCGGAGAAGCAAAAGCCATGACAGATCAAAGAGCCCTTTAGTGTCATCTGCTCGGCAATATTCAATACACAGTTTCTCATTAACTCATGTTCTTCACAGCCTGGGAGGTTCAGTGAAGCCAGAACAGGGTGGACAACGCCATGCCAACATTTTCTCAGCAGCCACGTTCCTCTAAATTGCATCCGTGGTAAAGACGCCCCATGTGCCTTTCATTGCGGCGCGTTACGACGAACTGTATCGCGTTATCTTTAGACAGAGCTTTCCATTCACATCAGGGGAGATTGCTGCAGACTTGGATAGCATGTAATTACATTTGCACAGTTGCAACTACTTAAGGACAATTTTGATGGATCTGTGCTTTATCCCTTTCGTTTCAACGCTTCGGCACCTGGACTGCTCTGCTGTGGCTCACATGTCTTACTTTGGGACTTTGGCATTTCATTTCAATCCAAAATGAAAGAAGAGACCACTGCAGCTACTATGCTGAGAGATGCTGAACTGAACAGCCTTGCCTTCGCTTTTAGGAACTACTCCTAATTTCCAAATAAAAATATTGTTCTTTAAAGCATTATTTAAAGCATTATTTCTAGTAGTGTTTTACCATCCAACTGGTCTTATTGTGAGAGGAGGGTGGTGATTACAGCAGTGTTTTATACTTTTCCTCATTAAATAAGATTCAGGTGATCACTAATCAATCCCTCATAAAGCAGAATGAGGTGCTTGCGTAGGAGTTTAACAGACACTGGCATGGAATGGTTGTCACTCATAGAGATGCTGATTTCAAAATAAATTGCAGTGCTCTCATTTTTTTCTGGACCTGTACTTCTACAGAGCCATGGTTCTCAATGCGTGTGTGTGTGTGTGGGGGGGGGGGGGGGGGGAAAAAACCACAGGGATCCATAACTGATTTTGTTTTTTGTTTTTTAGACACTTCATTCCCACCTGAGTTTTCTTTTGAGCCAGTTTCCAATAAACCTCAAATCCAGGCCAGTCCAATTAAACCGACCTAATTATGCTCCCCTTAAAATGGTATAAGTGCATAGTTCTGGAAATACTGGCAATTCATAAGATGTGTAAAAGAAAACTGTGTTTACACGACAATTGATAAAATACAGCCATACTGTTCATCCCTAAACACTAAATCATTTTATTCTATCTTGATACTCCCACAGACACTTATTTACACACACCTGTTTTTCAGGGTTTGAGCCCCTTACTTCCAGTGAAGGACAATCTTAACAGACAGAGACATGTTCAACAACGTCATGCTTCCAACTTTTTGGGGAAGAACCTTTTCTAGTCCAGCATGACTGGGTCCCAGTGCACAAAACAAGCTCCATAAAGACATGCTGGATGAGTTCAGTATGGAAGAACATGACAAACCCACACAGAGCCCTGACCTCAACTCCATCCAACACCTTTGGGATGAACTGGAACGGAGATTGTGATCCAGACCTTCTCGTCCAACATCAGTGTCTGACCTCATACATGCTCTACAGAATGAATGGACACAAAATCCCACAGAAACTTCAAAATCTTGTGGAAAGCCTTCCAAGAAGAGTGGAAGCTGTTAGAGCTGCAAAGGGGGACCATCACCACATTAAAGTCTATAGAGTCCCTGTATAATGGTCAAGTGTCCCAATACTTTTGTCCATATAGTGGATGTCCTGGGAACGTTTTGGAGCGTGTGGGGGCCCATGGGTCTGGAAAGGGAACTCCTGCTAAGAAGAACTCAGCACTTAAGTACTGTATACATTTTTGGACCGGACACCTTTCACTTTAGATCAATACTTGATGTTTTAGGAAAGTAGCCACGGGTACTTAACTTATAGAAAGTAATCACTTTGCAATATTTGTCTTACAAATGGCAAACAAACATTTAAATCATTTAGTCTTACTACCCACTGGGCTATAAATGCACCTCATACCTTCACTGTATATAAAACATAGGGGCCACAGTTTCAGTCCTGGTGACCCCATAGCTTGAACATTTTGTGATTTGGTCTCATTAGCGACACCTGATTCAAATCATTATCTCATCAACAAGCCCGTAATTCGTTGCATCAGTTATTAAGAGTCTCGAAAACAAGTAATTGTGCAGATTCCAGAGTTCCTGGGTCTCTGGGATTGAGAAACCTCGTTGTACCAAAAGAGGAATGAGTGTCTAAAGGTTGTGATGGTTAAGCCAACACAAACAACCCATCATATCATCACTGTCAGAACTAATTTCTTTTACAGAATGCAAAACCTCCATCTGACCTAAATTACAAGGCCCATAATTATGCTCTGGGATCAGTATCACTCATTTACATCACAAAACCACACACCACTGCATCACACACTCACCAAACAAACAAACAAATAAATAATACTTTTATACGACTTATTCAGTGAGTAAGATTTTAACACTGCATATTCAGGTATTGCCTCTTTCCATCATAATGTGTATATATGTCCTGAGCCACCCTTCACTTTTTAATGTAGTCTTAAGGAACAGTTCTCCAGGCTTCCTGAAGGACTTTCAAAGTTCTCTCATATTTTAGTCCATTCCCTGACCAGCTTCAGAATAATTATTTTGGTTTGTTAAGATGCATAGTGACCTACATATGAATCATTCAAGCAGAACAAAGAGCATCTGAACCAGTGAAGCAACAGGTGCAGATGATTCCAGATGATCAGGCGGTGATCAGTATACTGGTGGTGCTGAATGCTGAGTGGTTGAAACTCCTTTCATTTAATCTCCTTAATATGCCAGAGATGCAACTGATGGACATAAAATTGAATTTTAGCACGATATATGGTGCAAAACATATTGAATAAAGATCATACATGTGTAACCTTTTTAGTTTTTGAGATACCCTGTAATTTTCCCTGTACGTTTCTCTATCAGAAGTAATTAACTGGTTGAACTGACAGCACTTTAACTAGTTTGTGTGTGTGTGTGTGTGTTTGTGTGCGGTTTCAGGCTCGATCAGTGCTCAGCAAGCAGCTCATTCCTTCACAGCACGCCTCCACTCACTTTCTGATTCAGTCTAGTTCAGAAAGAGAAGCTGGAGAAGGTTTGGAGGGATGGAGGTCTCTACTCACCCTTCGTATCTGTTGGAGTAGAGTCCTGCTCCCACCAGATCCAGCACCCAGCAGAGCACGAGCAGCCTCGCCATCCTCAAACTACTGACCCAGCACTACTGACCCGCACCACTGACCCAGCACGGGACTCTCATGTTGGTCCTGCGCGCGCTGGGGGCAGATTGGAGGGGCTAAAAGGGGCAGGTGGGATTCCAGCACCATCGAGGAGTTTTAAAACGTGCACGGAGAGAGGCGGAGTTTCACACACCCATATTTGGACGGGCCACGCCCCCGCGCGTTGGGATTGGCTAGGAGTTCAAACTGAATAGTTACAACATCATAACAAGAATAGTAATAACAACAGCACACATAACAATAACAACAACAAAAATAACATAACAACAGCAACAGAATGAACAATAGTGATAATAATATAACAACAATGATAATAATAATTGTTGGTACAATCCTCTGCTTCTTTCTTTCTTTCTCTTTCTTTCATTTATTCATTAATTCGTTCTTTCTTTCTGTCTTCTTTCTTTCTTTTTTCTTTCTTTCCTTCATTAATTCATTAATCCATTAATTCATTAATTAATTCCTTCTTTCTGTCTTTCTTTCCTATCTTTATTCATTCATTCCTTCTTTCTTCCTTCATTCATTCTTTCTGTCATTCTTTCTTTCTTTCTTTCTTTCTTTCTTTCTTCCCTTCATTCATTCATTCATTTTTTCTTTTCCCACACTCTCTCTCTCATTAGGTGGACGTGTGTATGAATGATGAGCTGGTATTTTTCTGATGGCTCGTGTTTAGATTGTGTGTTTATCAGACATTAGTGTGATTAAAGGTCTAAGTAAACCAGGAGTCCGCGGTCTTTGTGGCACCACATTTTTCAGATGCTTTTCTCTGTGTCAACAGAGCACCACCTGTTTTACACCCTTTTTACTGTGCAGAAGATGAAACAGAGACGTGACAGCATGGTGACAAGTGCTGGGTAAAATAATTTACTAAATTAATGTGACTGATGGATGCAAATGTTCATCTCAACGTGATTTTTCTGTTCAGAGCTAAAATGATCACATGTGCTCTGTAGACTCACTGAGCTCATCCACATTCCAACAGGCCCGTGGTTTAAAAACCTTCTCCATTATCTTTCAGTTGGCTACAGCAGTGCAGTTTGCCCCAAGAATGAACCACAATGGAGATGTCAGGATGAAAGTTAGCGAAGGATTTGGCTGTAAAAACAACACTAGAGACTCTAAAGGTGCTTAGCATTGAGGTGTAAACATAACACTCAGCATGGGCTTAATGTGTTGTCCCATCCTTATTCGTCACTTACACACTTATGCAAGAACAACATTTAGTGAAATGAGTCCGTCAGTAAGACTGTGCAATAAAGTTATGAAATAATTAAAATTATATTAGGGAGAAATTTGGAATGGATGAACAAAGGTAAAAAAGATTTATACATAAAATATGAGTATTCCAACTAATAAACAGTGTGAGTGTCTAGCTAATTATAAATAATTACGGCTGACTCTACAGATCTGATAGACTTTCACAATTCAGACTTTGCATCATGCATCATTTCTTCATATTTTGCTTCCAAAGAGCCAGACTTAATCTAGTCCTGAGGAGCAATTCTCCAGGCTTCCTGAAGGCCATTCAGAGACTCATTTTCAGTCCAGTCCCTGAACCAGAGCAGTTTCAGAGGAATGTTTTTGTTTGTTAAAACACACAATGACCTACATATGAATGAGTAAAGCAGATAAGAGGCCCCAAATAGTATTTTGGCACCATCAAGGTGATTAAAAAAAAAAGAAATTTGCACAGTACTGTACGTCCACACAGTCCACCAGATCTAGGTAGCCAATGGTTGCGGAACCTGGTCTTGCTATACTGGAGAGTCTGAGAGTCTGAGAACAAAAGACCACCAAAAACACAGAACAGTGAAAAACCACATTGACATCAGATCACACACAGACTCAGGATTCCCCCAAAACGCTGACCTTCTAATGCTGGCAGTTCAGCTTCACACTGTTCCAGATAAAACAAATCTGAGTTCTGACCACACAGCCTGAGGAGTGTTTGACCTGTGTTGTTATATGTGTTTTTTTTTTTTTTTACCATTTCTGGATTGTTCCACTGACTGCGAGTGGCTGAGAAACAACAATAGTGGCTGAGAAGCTGTGAGAAACTTCTTTACTTAACAAATCTGCTGCAAAACCAACAAGCCAAACGAACCAGCGCGAATGTGGGAGAATGTTCTAGAACTGTAAATGGGGAGAACATTCTAGAACAGCATGGAGAGGAAACACATTCTAGCGTAGAGCATTGAAGGACAGCACGGATGGTGAGAACATTCTAAAACAATGTGAATGGAGGGAACATCCCTGAACAGAGTGAGTGGTGGAGAACATTTTAGAACAGTATGAAGAAGATGCAGTGTTCTTCAGCAGAATGAATGGGGGAGAACATTCTAGAACAGCTTGAAAGGGAAGTAGGATTCTAGCACAGTGTGAATGGTGTTCTAGATCAATGAGGTGAGCATTCTACAGAAGTGATAGTGACAAACATCCCAGAACAGTGTGGGAACTCAAAAGGTAGACCATTTTAAAACAGTGAACATTCTAGACCGGCACGAACAGGAAAAACTTTCTGGAGCATTCTAGACAGGTAGATCATTCTAGAACAGCATGAATGGGAGGCAGTGTTCTAAAACACGATGGGGAGAACATTACAACAGTGATTGGGAAGAACATGCAGAACAGTGTGGGAACTTGAAGCGGGAGAACATTCTTAAACAGTGAATAAGAGAGGATGTTCAAGAACTGCATGGAATGGGGAGAATATTTTAGCACAGCGTGGTGTTCTAGAAGAATAGGGTTTCTAGATTCTAGAACAACATGAATGGGAGGCAGTGTTCTAAAACAGTGGGGAGAACATTACAACATTTAATGGGCAAAACATTCTAGAACAATGTTGGAACACGAAGGGGAGAACATTCTAGAAGAGTGAACATTCCAGAACAGCACGAACATGGAAAACTTTGTTGAGCAGTGAAGGGGAAAGAAAGTCCTAGAACTGTCAATGGAGAGAACATTCTAGATTTGTGTAAATGGGGAGAACATTGTTGAACAGTGTGAATGGGAGGTAGTGCTCTAGAACAATGGGGAGAATATTCTAGATCTGTGTAAAAGGGGAGAACATTCATGAACAGTGTGAATGGGAGGCAGTGTTCTAGAGCATAGAGGAGAATATTCCACAGTGGGAATGGGAAGAACTTTGCAAAACAGTTTGAGAGCATGGAGGAGAAGAACATGCTAGAACAGTATAATCCAGAACTGTATGCAAGGGGCAGACCATTCTACAAGACTGTGATTATGAGGCAGCGTTCCAGAAAAGCATGAAAGGTGGGAACATTCTACTTGAGTGAATGGGGAGAATGCTGCAGAACACAGGAGCACATTCAGGGCTCTGCAGAGATCATGTTCATGGTTTGTGGAGGATGTGAAAAACTGCTTATGTAAATACAGCGTCCTGCTCTGGGCGCAGAGGTGGACTAAAGCAGGTTTGTTGAGCTCCTGGAGAAGTTCGGCTTTCATGAAAGTCCACCTAAAGCTATGCTGGTCAACATAAACAAGGCTGCACATCTCCTCTGGGCCTGGTGGTCACACACTCTGTTTATACAGACGTCAGCCTGTCCTGTGCTGGAATGGCGAAGGCTGCCCGCCGGGTTTAGCATGTCCCCCGTTTTCCTCTGAGCTGGACGATTCAGAGGCTGCAGTGAATGAGGTCTTTGATTTGGAATTTATGGAAGAAGCTCTGCTGGGGATTATGGATGACCAGCAGACCTTCACCGGTGCTTCAGTTTGGTCGAATGCAGGCTGCTGGTCTTGTTTACACACAGTAAAAACAAGGGCAGTGTGATCTGGACCAAAAACCACATTGCGATTACACTCACCAGACACTTACGCCATCACTGCTGGACTGAGAAGAATAAATAGCCGGCCAACTGTGTTCTGTGGCCAGAAACTGACCACTGATGAAGGACTAGAGGATAAACAACACAAACAGGGCAACACCAGAAGAACAATCAACAATAACTTTACCCTGTGGACATACAGTGACAACTGCAACAGCAACAATAATAATACCAAAATCAAATGTATTATTATTATTATTATTGTTACTGTTGTTGTTGTTGTTGTTGTTATTGTTGTTGTCTAGAACAGCATAAATGGGAAGAACATCCTAGAACAGTTTGAATGGGTGGTAGTGCAAATAATTTTGATAAACATTTTGATGAGATTGTTTTTAGCCATAGCACATTAAGCAACAACAACAACAGCAACAGCAACAACAACAACAACAACAACAACAACAACAACAACAACAATAATAATAATAATAATAATAATAACAATAATAATAATAATGATGATGATGATGATGATGATGATGATGATGATGATAATGATGGTGATAACAACAACAATAATAATTTGCATACTGCAGCCTTCTGTCACGGCTGAGGGCCATTGATGGCCACCGTGTTTTGCGTTGACTTTTGTTTTGCCCTGTGTCACGTGTTTTTGGTTCCCCACCTGTTTCCTGTCTGTGTTCCCCAGCTGCCTTGTGTTTCCCGTAATGTCCCAGTGTATATAGGCCTGTGTCTGTTTGTGTATCCTCGTGTCTCCATCGCCTCATCCTTAGTGTGTCAAGTTCCCGTTCCCTGATTCTGTTTTCTGAAGGCCCGCGTGCCGGTTTGAGTTCCTTGTTTTGTTTTCATTTCTGTTAATAAACCTTGAGCACCAGCATGCCAGCCTGCCTGTCCCGTCTCTGCACACTTGGAGGTAAATCAGAGTGTGGGCTTCGCGGCCTGCACTCTGACAACCGGTCTGTTTTATTTATTTTCACTGCAGTATGTTGAAAATTAGATGTATATGTACTAATAATATGATTATATTTATTACTAATATCATTATATATATATATATAAAATACATTTCTAATAAGGTAATATAGTATAATGTAATATTACTGACATGACATTTAACGCTACTAACACAATATAATATTTAATATTAGTATAATCTAACATTTATACTCAGCAGAAAAGTAGTATGACAAATTCCACTGAAGAAGAAATGCAAGTGTTTACTAAACAAAAATGGTAGTTTTTGATTCAAAAAATAAAAATTTTCAGCATAATTAGATTCCCTTCTTCTAAAATATAGTCAAAACTCATAAACCAAGTTATTAAAGAGAGTAGCATATTAAACATGGATGTATAGATTTGTATAGAATCCTAATGGCACGACTTACCCCTAAACCAAAGCTCTACTTCAGATTATATCCCTGTAGCTGCCAGAACAGACTGAGAGTAGTAATGATAAACAGCTCCGGAAAAACAAAAAGTTCCTGCTGCAAAAACGTTCAGTTTCTCAGGTTCTCTCTTTTCTAGCTGCAGGTATTGAACTGAGCAGCTTTGCCTTCGATTTTAAGAACTGCTGACAATATTCCTCCTCATTTCTAAATAAAAATATTGTTCTTTAAAGCCTCATTTTAAAGGAGAACATCAGAATCAGAGAAATGCTGCAGCGTTTACAGA
>JBBPDC010160271.1:0-18833 GCA_037974485.1 Hemigrammopetersius urotaenia | reverse complement strand
TTACACCGGTTATATTTACTGAAATCAGAGTTTACTGATACACTCTGAGTTCTGAGGGTAAACGCCAGTTCTAGACTCCAATAATTTCTTAACATTATTTTTACTATCGTGAATATTTTAATAGTATTTTTTCATACCTGCTCATGTTAATGTAATGTACTAATTTTATGTAGCTGTACAATCCGGCATTACTTCTCTGGATGGCTCTGTGGTTGAATGGATGTTGCTGTTCGCTGCTTTTAGCTGACCTCTATCAAAAAAGGTCAAAATGAAGAAATAGAAAGCATTACTGTTTTGGTGCTTCAAACTCAAACACATTTCATCAAATACGAGAACAAAAACAAAAGCAAGAAGAAAACAAGTGAGAGTCACGACGCAGGTGCTGTTCTCTGGAGTCGTCATGGGATCTGATTCACACACACACACAGAAACACACACACACACGCATGCATGCATATGAATGACTGTAGTGCCAGACAACAGACAAGACAAGAATAAATCACTCACGGCTACAGAGATCATTAGAAACCAGCAGCTTCTGAATCTAGACCTCATCCCAGTACCTCATATAATTCTCCCTCTGTGTATTTACCTCTGAAATAACAGCATAAATTACAATCAAAAAATGATTATAATTAAAAACCACAATGACCCGTCACTCGTGTGTGTGTGTGTGTGTGTGTGTGTGTGTGTGGGTTTAAATTGTCTTTGAATGAACACTACATGTGAATTATTTTGAAAAGGTCCTCTTTTGAGCATGATTTTATACACTGGTTAAACACAGAAAAGAACAAAAGCAATACTGTCAGAGCAAGACACTTTTGTTATTATTTTTTTTTTTTTTACATTTTTCTTCCTTATTTTTACCAAATTGGAAGATGCTCTTTTCATTAAGTGACAATTTTATACTGAATTGCCCAGTAGAAATGTGCAATCAAACCTTTTTAAAATCTTCCATTAAATGTTAAGGAGATTTTCCCTTTTCCTGTAAAGCTGGTATTTTGTGATGGTGTTTTCCTCAGAGAGTGGCCATGGCATTTGACATCTTAGCAACAGAACAGCATCAGAAGTGAGACAGCTTTTCTATAGCTCTTACTTAGAGTCTGTGCTTAGCAACAAATGTGTCCAGTTTACTGCTGGCTTTTTCCTCATACAGTCCATCATCAGTCTCCTGCAGGATCTACTGTTTAAGACTGAAGGTCTCTTTGTTGAACCCCTCCCTATGTTCATAACACTCATGCAGTTCGATTCAGTAATACACTATGGACAAAAGTATTGGGACAACTGTTTGTGGGCTTGTGCTAGGCCTCTTACTTCCAGTGAAGGGCTTAATCTTAATGCTTCAGCAGACCAAGACATTTTGGACAATGCCATGCTTCCAACTTTTGATCCAGTTTGGGGAAGAACCTTTTCTATTCCAGCATGACTGTGTCCCAGAGCACAAAGTGAGCTCTGAAAAGACATGGCTGGATGAGTTTGGTGTGGAAGTACTTAACTGGCCCGCACAGATTTGGGACATCAGAAATGATGGGTTTTGGTCATCAGAATGTGCAACAGCACTGCTTAAACATAGAGAGTGGAAGTCTTTAGCTGCCTTTTTATTTCACACTTTCATTAAATGTCTAAACATAAATCCTGTCTCTGACTATTAGTGGTAGGGCCTATTCAAATCTTAGCTCCTGACAAGGTCATCCTGCTCTAATGTCATGTTTTGTTCATGTTCTAGCTTTTAAAAAGTGCAGCACTGTTGTGAAGTAAGGCGCTGCTGTTCTGTCAGGGTCCTCATGCATCCAGTGTGGATTTGCGAGCGGCGACAGTTCACACAGTTCCCTGTAATTTGAAATGCTGAACGCTCGAATCTAAAAGTCTAATTTAGCCCAGAAAATCTGATTTGCCCTATGGCATAAACAAACCCTTAGATGTCGAGAAGTGACCAGCTTTCAAGCCGAGTCATTATCTCCAGTATGAGGCCTAGCAATGCTAACCACACTGCAGTGCTACATGGACTGCTACCTAGCCTTCTAACTCGCTGACACCGTGCCCACAGACTTGCAGACCACCAGCTTGATTCTGATTTTGACAGTAAAATGAGAAATGTTTTTAAAGGGAAGCATAATAGAACTAATTTAGCAACTCGGCTAGCAGTCCTCATTCATTCAGCCAAGCCAAGAGGGAATGAGGCACATCCAGCCTGTTGAGGGAGGCTTCATTAGCTCTGGTGGAAGCATGACAGTGGGAACTGTTGTCCTAAATGCTCTGTGGTAACGGGCTCCCCGAGATAATTGGTCTCACAGATCCAGAGCTTCACACAGTAGTAAAGAGAGATCCTAACCACCCTTGCTTTGATACTTCTGTGGTCTGCGGTCTTCTATTTACTGTAAGATGTCTCATATTTTTTATTAAATGTGGCCTCAAAGCAGTATTTCACTGGGCTAACTAGGACCTCAGAGGCCTCTTGCAAAAAACATTATTAGATTAACGATCCCATCAAATAAAAATGTCCTTGAATGAATGCAAAGAAATTAAATTCTTTTGAATTGAGTGCAATTTGCTTGCTTACTCACTGTCGCGGTATCTCAGCCAAGTTGATGCCTTTCATGTAAGCTAGAAGTAGAAGTATATTATGCAGCTTTTGTAGTTGCGAGTGTGTAAGTAGATGTGTCTCGTATCGGGCAAAAGTCAGAAGCCATCCTTTCTTTATTTATTTCTATTCTTTTTTATTTAATTTTTACTTTATTTATTTAATATCCATTCAAAAGGCAGTAAGTATGGAGCAAAAATGGAAAAAATATTCTCCATCATATTTTGTAGAAAACTCAACAGAGGCCTTAATAATACAGTATAATGTGTTTCAATATTTAGTGTGCCTGCATATTGCCTTTATTAAAGCTTCCACTCTTTTAAGGAGGCTTGCCCTCAGTTTTTCTGCAGAAACCTCTCGGGATATTTTTCCAGAAACGTCTTTTAATTTTTTCACGTCTGAAGCGAGAGTGGAGCTTGATTCTCCTCTCAAAGATGAAAGCTTTAAGTGCTGTTTATCTTATGGGGGCTGTTCTGGTGGTCAGTCAGTTTTTTCACATCGTTTTTTCATTTGTTTTGGAATCTCATCACTTATTTTTCTTTGACTTAGTGGAAGTGAGTTATCTTCTTATGTAATGATAATCTCCTAAACATATCCTTAGCCATTATAAATGCACATGAGAAAACAAATGTGAGGCAGCTGAGGTGTGTGTGAATGTGTGTCTTTTTAAAGAAGAGCATAGTGTCAGTGAGAGTTCTGGGAGCTTCTTTTGTTGGGGGGACACAGCTGTAACTTGTAGGCTGTAAAACTGGTGGCACAAAAGTAATTTTCTGTCATTTTTGGTTAAATATTTCTTTCTGCTTTCTTCTCATGGTGCTAAAACGAGTAGTACGGTAAAATGCGTTTGCACAGTACAGTAAAATGTTAGGGGGCTCAAAATGAATACCCCACACTCAATTTCCCTGCCAGCTCTACTAGTAGCTACTCCCCTGGCTGTGTACTGTTCTCGACTGATAAATGACGGATGCCTGTGTAGTTTCAAGTATAATGGAGTCTGCTGTATTTTCTTGATAAAACCCTCTTGCATATATATGTGTGTGTGTGTGTGTGTGTTGCTGAAGCTGCTCCCTCTTCACTTCACTCATTCAAGAGATATATTTCCACTGTTCTCCTCAGATGATTCACACATTTGCGGCCCCCCCACCCACTTTGTCTGTCTGAACTGAGATTTCTGAAAAGCTTTGATGAATTTTCTGTTTTTTTCTCTTCTTCTTTCAGTAATGAGCTGCTTTCTATCTTAGTTTTGAGGCAGATCTGTAGATGCACTTTATTCTCCTTCTCAGCTGATCAATGTATGTGTGTGTGTGTGTGTGTGTGTGTGTGTGTGTGTGTGTGTGTGTGTGTGTGTGTGTGTGTATTTTAGAGATGAACTTTATCGCGTGGAACTTGACCATGTAGCTGGAGATGAGATGTTCTACAGCAAAGTGAGTCTTGGTCCCTCAAACACACACTCTGTGACTCATTAATGTGCATGTGTGTGCGCGCATGCGTGTGTGCGCGCTCGTGTGTGTGTGTGTCCTCGTGAATATGTATGTAAATGTGTGAACTAGTTACAGCACATCTTTCTCCCTCTGCTACAGAAGAGAACATGGGAATCCAACAAGAATGACATTGGAATCTGCAGGATGAAGGGCAAACATGAGGTGAGTGTTCAGCGCTGTTAAACATTTCTGAAGTTGGCTGTTCCACAGTGCTAAATGCCTCCAAAACGTTCCTGGGTGCATATTTTACATGGCTAAATGCCTCAGAATGGTTGTCAGTGCACAATGCTGCTTGCAGACACAATACTGACTGTTTAACACTACCGAACACCCAGAAACATTAAACCAGCATATGTAAAACTGCCACTCTTTGTGTAAGTCTCAGTATTCGTTTTCCGGCAAGTCAGCTGATTTCTGCCATGATCAGGCTTTTAGTGACATCAGACTTACTGCAAGGGCTCCAGACAGCACAGCACATAGATCAGAAAAATAGAAAAAATCCATAAAAGTTTCATAAACCGCTAACCTGGGAATACATCAGATCACTGAATTTAAAGAAATGTAAATGTTATACAATGCAGAAACATCTGAGGACTTTACCACCACACTATTATTGGCACTGGGATGCTGCACTTATAGATGTGGTACTTTCAGAAGTCTAGCTTCCCTATAAATTGTGTATTTATTCTTTTTATAGCTGGAAAGTGAAGCCTCATCACCTCCTACAGTTTTTGAAATACTGGCAAGGTTCCAAGGTCAAAACGCTTGTTGATATCTGGTGCAGTGAGCATTTTTGATCGGTTGATCAGGGCACGAGTATTGAATGTTTTTTGAATTTTGATTTTTGTGACTGGGTCTGCTCTGTAATATATGGGGAGAGAGAGCACACGGTCGGCTTATCAACGTTTGTCAGAAAGAGAATCTGTTATGTCACTGTTTAAACGGCCGGACGGAGACAAAACCTGGAGAAACGCAAACACAGAGCAAAACAAACAGCAGACTCGTAAACAGACTTTAAGACACTAAAGCTCAGGTCAGTTAAAAAAGTGTCATTGTTTTTTGTGATTTAATTAAAAACGAATTCATTAAGAGGTCATGGGTTCGAATCCTACCTTCAGCACCACCTCTGGGCTCCTGAGTAAACTCAAGTTGCTCCAGGGAGACTGAACAATTTCCTCCAGGATAAATAAAGTTTTCTGATTCTGATTCTGATTCTGATTGTAGTTAGGGAATGGAAGTCGATAAAAGCACCTGCTAAATGCCATAAGTGTGAAATAGAAAAGTCAAACAAAGGGAAGCTAGGACTCGTGGCTGGTCGGTGAGGTCAGTGAGGTTGATTACAGTGAGTGTTTTGCTTTGGCTTGCGTCTCTCGCTGTTTGGACAAAGCATTATTGGCAGGATTGTTATTTGTAGTAAACTCTGGCATGAAATATTGTCTATTTTAGCAGCTGGTTGATTACAGGTGAGGAAGGTGAACTCAGAGTGCCATTATTTGGAAATATTGGCATTCATGGAATGCCTTGCAACCAATCACACTGCAAGGGCAAAATTAACCCCGGAGTTCGACCTGGGGAGGCTATGATGACACTCCACAGCGTCCCAAAAGCAGCTCGCTGCTAAAAATGCACGCCTGGTCATGAATACCTGCCATGAAGTAAAATAAAGTGACTCCAACACAGCACAGCACACAGTGTGAAGAGTGTGAAATTCTTTCTCTGTATTTAACCCATTCACCAAATGTAGCAGTGTTGCAGCGCCCGGGGAGCAGTGTGTGGGAATGGATTCCTATCCATTCAGAATTCAAACCCATGGCCTTCCAATCACAAGGGTTTCTCCTTCTACAATGCTAGTTTTCTAATATGCATTGTATGTAAAATGCACTATAATTATAATTCATGTATTTTTTTAACGATGAAGACAGATCTTTGATCCATGTGGTTCATAAGTAAACTTGACTGTATTAAGTTTTGGTCACAGAAAGACAAAATAGGAAATAACAATAAGCACAATTCAAACATACAAAAAGCAATTTCCTCATGTCTATCATGATAGAAGCACAAAAAGCAAGAGAAAATAAAGTAAATAAGCTCCCAGCAGGGTCTGACGCTCTGCAGAGGCCAGAACAAAACCACATGAAGCTGTAATAATCTAAGACTAATTAATATTGAAACAACATTGACAGTCTAACTAGTATTCAAACTCTTCATCCTGCGATTACAGTAAAACATAATCATCAAAGCAGCCCTGCTTTATCTTCGGCACGGATAATTTATTAAAAAAAACTACGAAAACTGCAATACATCACTGTGGCATAAAACAAACAACACCTCTTTGTTTGTTTCAGACAGAATGCTTCTTTATTTGGATTAATTGGAAAAAGCGCTAATAAAAGAGCTTAAAAAAACTTTTCAAGAATGAGAAAATGATCAGAAAAGTCATAAACACCAAATGAAACTTCCTGAGACCTTTCAGGTCTCTTGAGTGCTTTGAAAAAAAAAAATATGGAAGCAAGAACTCAAGCTTGGGTTGAATTATTTGTCTTTCTCTTTATTATTTCAAAAGAAAACAGACATTTCTAAGCTTGTTAAGTGACCATTTGATTAAATTTACTGTAGTTTATGTGAACAGCCACTTCATTAGAAAAGTACATTTTAAATATTCATATTCAGCTTAAAGACATGATCCATCACTCAAACATAAAAAAATGTTATGAATTCATAAACTGGAATTAGCATGTGGTGGCATGGGGATTCTAAATTGACCGTAAGTGCTTTACCTTCTGTGCTTTGCAGAAATACAAAATCAA
Organism: Hemigrammopetersius urotaenia; assembly: GCA_037974485.1. NCBI lineage: Eukaryota > Metazoa > Chordata > Actinopteri > Characiformes > Alestidae > Hemigrammopetersius > Hemigrammopetersius urotaenia. The sequence goes on along the minus strand of JBBPDC010160271.1, from coordinate 11,964 downwards.
AACAATAATAAAATAAAACAAGATAATCAGAGGGATAAAAGAAGTAATAGTGCAGTAAATGTGCAAATGTTTAAAAGAAGGCAGAGGAGAATATTGTGTGAGGGTGTGTGTGCCCTGCTGTGGGCTAGCGCCCCACCCGTGGTGAGTCCCACCTTGGCACCCGTAGAACCCGGGATAGGCACCAGGTACCCACGAGCCTAGTAAAGACTGAATAACTGAAACAGAAAATCGAAACTGTTACAGAAAATAACTGAACGAACGAATGAATTCATAAACTGTCTAAGAGTGACCGAAAAGTTCAGGAGCAGAGGGTTCACGATGGCTAGTAACTTTCATTGGTAGCTCAACATTAATCCAACATATCATTGATGTTAAAATCTCAACCTTGACCAGAATTCTGATTCTGTTGAAAAATCTACAATACAAAACCAAAGATTTTGAAAAGTTATAATGCTAATACAGAAAATCTATAATGGTTCCGGCTCCCATTTCTACCCTAATGCATATCCATATAGTACCAGCCAAAGTTTGGATGCACCTGATGGAAAGGTTGTTCTTCATAAATATAAGGGCTTACCCTTTGCAGCAAAGATCAATTATTCAAAAAACCAACTAAAACCACAAAATATCGCTCCGGCGCTCTTCCACTGTATTTAACAGCAGTTTTGTTGCATTAAAATATCATCATCTGAAGCTCCTCTGGTGTTCTCAGCTTTGTTCATTACAGCTGGACTTTTTGGGTTGGGTTTTGTTGTTATTGCTCATCGGTGCTGCTTGCTGTTTGGACAAGGTGTTCTGTTTCCATGCTTGAAATTTGCTTCTTAGACCAGTCAAAATAAAATGTATCAAATGTGTGGTTAAATAAAAAGCTGAGGAATTCCTGAAGCAACTTTCGAAGTTGCTCGGCATATGCAGAACTTCTTCAAAGCCTAGACAAAAGTCCCAGATGGCTCCTTATGAAGCTCCTTCAGAGAACTGCAAGAGCCAAAGCTGTATCAATGTAAAGATGAGGCTACTTTTTAAAGAGCAAAAGATATTAGAATGTTTAATTTGTTTAACACGTTTTTGGTCACCCCATAATTAATGTGATTGTGTAAGCAATCACTCTCCGGTTTATCTTCCATTTTATTATTATTATTATTATTATTATTATTATTCAAGCTGGAATTTGGTGCCTCTGCAGTTTTTGAAATATTGGCATGATTCATCAGTTAATATTAGTGTTGGGCTGTTAACGGCGCGAGATTCTTATAACGCGATAAAAAAAATATCGCCGTTAAACACCGCACCACCACCACCACCCCCACGCCCCCCGGACAGAGGGAGCTGGGTCAACACTACGCAAGATTTGATTAATTTCACCTTGATATTTCAGGGACTTGTCCGGTTCACGCACGTTTTAAACTTGCTTCGGTCTCTCTGTCGGGGGGTGTTGTTAACGCTGTTAACGCCAAGATTCCAATGAGATTAACGGCGTTAAAAAAATGTATCTATGCCCGCCTCTAGTTAATATTCAGTGTAGTGCAATTGTATTCAGATTTTGATCAGTTGATCAGGGAGCCTAATATTGATAATAAAAAAAATGAATTACAGTCGCCTCTGTAATGCATGGGGAGATAAATAAGAGGGGCGAGTCACCTTAAAAGTGTGGAGTGGAGAGAGAGAGTCTGTGGTGACCAGAGAGTGACAAATCGTGGAGCAAGACATCAATCTTATACTCTTAAACTGACTTCAAGACACTAAAGCTCAGGTCAGTTATATAAAAGACTTGTGTCACTGTTTGTTGTGGTTGAATTAAAATATTCAGCACTTGGAACACACTTTTCCCATCCATTTCTGGGCAAGAATGGTTAGCTCCACCCATATTCAGCCATCCTTGACCATGAATGGCTTGGTGGTTCAGTGGAAAAATGTGGTGCGCAGGAAAAAGAGTCAAAAGAGGTTAAATGCAGACTTTTTGGCCATAAAACCTATATGACAATCACACAAACAAACTTCGCACTTTCTCAGAGAAATGCAATCTAGTTACATATTGCTGCCTTTATAACTCCTGCTATCCAATTTCTTGACCAACGTGACATGATAGAGATTATAGCACACTGTGAAAAAACAGCAAAAATAAGGAAATCTCTTTAGTATGCAGCTGTGTTTAAACTTCTCGCTGCTACCGTGTGTTCCTGAATGCGTTGACAAAGAGGTTTTTGCCTTTAGAACCGTGTGAAGATTATTCTTGGCTAGTTCTGGTAACCCCGGACTGTAAAAGGTTGCTTCTCGGCGGCTGTGTGTGATTGCAGCAGGATGCCGGCGCATGTCCGCCAGGCACACACACACGCACGCTTTGATCTTCGCCTGACAAAACGGTGCTGCTTGTGAAGTTCAGGGGCTAATTACAGTAGACCGGCCGCTTCCCCACTTCCAAACAGCCGCGCTCCGAGGGGACTGGTGTCAAACATGGGCATGTATTATTGTTCAACAAGAGCTAGCTTACAAATGAGGCTTGTCTGTTGCCCACACAGATAATTCCCCTGTTCCTTACACACACTCTCGCAGAAACACACACATACACCAAGGGTGTAAAAATGTTTCTAAAGGTGCGGTTTCAGTTGCATCAATGCTGGAATGGTCTAATCAATGTTGGCCCAGTTTTCAATCAAGTGTGAGCCCAGTTTTTATTTTCAGTCTCATTCAGTGTGTCATGTTTTGGCCTGTGGCCGGTAGGGGCCACTGTTTTGGTTTTGTTTCGGGGGCTTTTATTTTGAATTTTGTGCATCTTGTGTCCTGATTTCAGGTCTTGTGTTTAGTTTAAGTGATTGGGTTTTTGTGATTGGTTTCTGTCTGTGTCATGTTTAGTATTTAAGTTCCAGTTAGATGGACTGTAGGTGTCAGTCCATCATCACTCTTTCATCACACTAGCGTTGCATTTTCATCACTTTTGTGTTTCAGTTACCCTTGTACTGCTCCTGCCTTTCAGTTTGAAGACGTATCGGCCCTCAAGCCAGGTTTATGTTCTTTGTTATATGTTTATGAATAAAGAGAAAGAAACCACAATCATGGAAGCCCGCCTCTGTGATCCTTGGGGGACAGCACAGCGACGTGACGGCCGTGACAGAGCGTAAAAATCAAAAGCATCAAATCAAACTGAAACGAACCGTGATTCAGTTGGAGGTGTTGGGATGCACTGAATCATTTCCAAAAGAACTCTAATTGAATCAAGGTCAGGGAGAGGTCACTCCTCAAGGCTGGCCAGTGGACGGTGAAACGTTTCATGCATGTTGAAAATGCGGCATCATTTCCGTGCAATTTGACTTGTATCTCTAGGCACTTTGCAGTCTGTCACAGTAAAACATTTATTCCCATTTCATTCATTTAATCTCCTCAATAAGACAAAGATGAAACAGTTACATCTGTATAAAATAGTAGTTTTGCATCAACAAGGTGATTAAAAGCAAAATAGTAAGTGAGAGATGGCCCAAGACTTTTGCACAGTGCTGTGTGTAAATTCAGTGGGTCTCGACATACGACGTATCGATGCGCACCCCCATAAAAACATAAAAAAATTTGAGACGTGTGTGTTTTGGCTTACGCCGTTATCACCATAATTACGGACTACGTGGGTGAACTAGTTTGGTTGCGGGTGGCGGAAGAATACGCAGGAACGCGGCGTATGAGTGAGGGACTTGGCATCCTCCAGTACAGCACAGTTTACAAGTAACGTATATTTATGTCCTTTTTCTGGCTTAGTTGTGTTTTTCTGCTCTAGATCATGATTTTACTGTGTTAGGATCGGTAAGTGTTTTATGTTTAAATTAGTACATCCTCTACAAAGAACACATTTCAGCATATTTTAATATACAATTACTGTTCATTCACTGAATCGAACGTACTTGGAAAAACTGAACACAAAAACCCTGTCTCTGGGTGAAGGCTGGGTGAAGGCTGTGTGGGGGGGGTGTCACAAGTTAGATCCCCGGTGGCTTGGAATCCAAGAGGGCTCAACTGGCTTTAGCCTCTATGTTCCTCTCTCTGTCATTTTCTCTGTGCCTCTCTCAAACACACACACACACACAGGCACCGGAGGGTGAAGGTCCTCTAAGGCCCTGGCTGTCAATAATCTGCATTACCGAACTATAAAGTAACCTACTTTCATCACCCATCTCTCAGGCCCAGACCATAATTTATAATGCATTAGGTCAGACCATGATTCATAATTATAGCCCAGCCTAATAGCTTATCAGGAGCTTTATCATCAGTTTGTGATAGTCGATTCGGTCAATGCCTGTGTTTTAGAGAGTTGAGAGAACACTTCCCCTAACGTTTTCTATAAGTTGTGTCCGTAGTTTGTTTTGTTTTGTTTACGCTCCACTGAAGCAGTTTTTTTGGGTCAGAAAGAAGAGGCCAGCACTGATGGTTCTGGTCAGCGTAAAGAAAAGTTACAGAATTATGATCTGCCTAAGCTGTGAAACACTGTGCAAATGATGGCCGTAAGACAGACCCATCAAACCTGAATCAACATTCACGTCACAGGCCTGCAGCTCCATGATCCCAGCAAACCCACTCAAGCCCCATCAAATCAGCCCTCCGGCAGCATTCATGAAGAACAAGGTGCCACTTGTAGCAAAATCTGAATTTGTGGAGGTGTTCTGCTGCCCAAGGTTTTGGTCCTTTTGGGAGGTAACTGTCCAACTTTTTGTAACCGGGGGTGACAGGCTATGCATAGAAAAGCCTTTTCATGATTTCTTCCTCTATAACAGGGATGCTTTCACTTTACACTGTGAAAATAATTGTAAAATGAAACTACAGGTTCTAGAATCGAGCAAAGTTTCTAGAAAGTAGATTCTTACAAAGTCAAGTCAGTTGAAATAAATTTTCCAGCTTGTTAGGATTTGATTTTTTTGCAGTGTGTGGACTAATGTTGCCAGTTTGTGGGTTGAATCAGATTTGGGTGGTTGAGTAATGTATATTATTGTGGGTGGGGTGGTCCAGATTGCCTGTAATAACAGGTTGAGTGAGCATTACCCACATATTCATCTCAGCCTGTTTTCTTCTGTAGATCTTCTATAGATCATAGTCTAGCAATGTTTGGATGCATTTAAACAATAACACATAAGACAAAATATTTAAAAATCTATAAAGATATATTCATGACGATTCATGTCAATGTGCACAGTGAACAAAATGTTCTATTTTCTGGTATTGAAAATAGCCTAAATTAGCTTTGAACCCAGTATATTCATCCTCATCTTAACAGCTTTTTGAACTCTTTGAAGGTTTTCTTCTTTTAATTCGAACCAAGCTGTTCTAAAACAGAAGTACTCCAGAACATATAAATGTGTTAATGCCGACAGCACTGTGAGTCAATAAAACTTGAGAAATCACAACTGCTATTTTTCCACTGAATGTTCAAATCGCAGTAGACAGACTGTCCAAACTGTTTTACTCATTTCAAGCTGTGTGATCTAAGGCCCCTCGAGACCCCTGGCAGTTAGGGGCCCCTAAGTAGCAAGTCAGTAATCCATACCTCACTTTCTTTCTAGCTTTCTAGTCCTGCCTATCATTCTATCATTCCTCTCTCTCTCTCTCTCTCTCTGGGACCCCTTTGATGAGTGACAGTAAAGTCTATGATTACAGTTTTCTTCACAAGTCATCAGCCTCCTTTTCACCCTATTCATAATCATGTACAGACAGATCAGCAAGGAAAGGATTACAGAGAGAGAAAAGGAGATGGAGATAGAGAGGGAGAGAGATTTAAAAGGAGAGAAAGAGGAAGAGAGACAGAGAGAGAGAGAGGGAGAGTGAAAAGGAAAGAGAGAGAGAAACAGAGGGAGAGAGAGACAGAGAAACAGAGGGAGAGAGAGAGGGAGAGTGAAAAGGAGAGAAAGAGAGAGAGAGGGAGAGTGAAAAGGAAAGAGAGTGAGAAACAGAGGGAGAGAGAGAGGGAGAGTGAGTGAAAAGGAGAGAAAGAGGAAGAGAGACAGAGAGAGAGAGAGGGAGAGTGAAAAGGAGAGAAAGAGGGGGAGAGAGGGAGAGGGAGAAAGAGAGAGGTTGCAAAAGGCACTCAGAGCCACATCTGTCCATTAAATCATCCAGCTGCTTTAGTGACAGTATAGCGTTCTGTGTCAGATTACACACGCCACTCTGTAATTTGTCGGTGAGTTGGTGAAGAGACACTGATGAGAAACTGAGACATGATGTGAAAATCAAAACGCATGAACAAGCCGTCAGCTGTGCTGTTTGATTTTGTGTGTGTGTGTGTGTGTGTGTGTGTGTGTGTGTGTAGGATACATCAGAGCAAACCATTTTTTGCTAAATCAGCAAGAGAAAGAAATATAACCCCCAAAAGGGCAGCTGGGTTGTTAGGGTGTTACAGCTGGGTTGTTGGGTTGTGGGTTCGAATCCCAACTGCTGGTGTCACCAATGAGGTTCCCTTGAGCAAGGTACCATCCCCACACACGGCTTCCCAGGCAACCCTCGCTGGTGACAGCCACCTGCTTCACTTGTTGAGTGGGTTAAGTGCAGGAAAAGAATGTTCACTTGTGACTATAAGGACCACTTTACTTTAAAGCAATGCAACACAATCACAATCCACTGTCTAACTTACTGCAAATGCACACACAAACACACTCATCCACTCAGACACAACCTGTAAGTAATATGCACCCATAAATCCCAGCGTGTGGGCACACACACACACACACACACACACACACAGGTCAGTGTGTGGCCTGATGTATGTGCTCTTTCAGTAATTGTGTGGTAATTAAACACTTCTGGCTGCTTGATCCTAGAGGACACATTCTCATAAAGGAGACGGAAATTCAATATCCCTTTTCGAGCACATACAAACACACACACACATACACACACAAACACACACAAACACACACATGCAAACTTTTCACTACTAGCTTCTGCTTCAGCAGAATGCAAATAGCCTGCAGACACATACATTTACACACATACATATACATACACACACACATACTTACACACACAGCATAACAGTCATCATTTGGATGAGTGAAAGATTGTTGTTGCAAGCGTAACATTGCAAGCTGTGTGTGTGTGTGTGTGTGTGTGTATCGTTAAATAGATGTGAAATGACAACATTGTATTGTAACATTGAAAGAGAGAGAAAAGAGAAAGAGAGGCAGACACAAACTAAAAGAGAGAAAGAGAAAGAAACTGAGAGAGAGAATGTTGGAGAGACAGAGAAAGAGAGATCCTGAGAATGAAATGAAGAGAAAAAGAGAGAAACAGAGAGAGATTCTGAGAGTGAGATGAGTCCAACTAAGGGAGAAAAAATCAGAGAGAAACAACAGGAGAAAGAGACTGAGAGGGTGAGAAAGAGAGAGAGAGAGAGAGAGAGAGAGAGAGACATAGATAGGTACAACTTAAATGGCCTTTTATTTTTACTTTCTCTGTATTCATTTTTGTATTGTTATTCTCTTTGAGATTCGTACTGTAACTCAATTTGTTTTGTTCAGCTCCTGAGAATTGTCCTGTAAAAGGAACACAAAACAGTGCCTTTAATTACAACCTGCAGTGGGCTAAAGCTGGACCAGAATTAAACCGTCCTTTAAGGGAGAGACATAGAGGGAGAGAGAGAGTAAATGGAAGAGAAGGAGAGAGAGAGGGAAAGAGAGAGTGAGAAAGACATAGAGAGTAAATGGGAGAGAGAGAGAGAGAGAGAGAGAGAAGAGAGAGAGAGAGCGAGAGCAGTAACTGTTGGCAGAGAGGGATTTGACCCATTGCCAGATAGCACAGGTGGCGCTTTGTCAGTGATGTGTCAGGAGGGACAGAGCAAATGAGAGAAATGGGGGGAGGGAGGCTGGAGAGGGAGGGAGAGAGAGAGAGAGAGAGAGAGAGAGAGAACGAACAGGAGAGAGAGAGAGAGAGAACAGGAGAGAGAGAGAGAGAGAGAGAGAGAGAGATAGAACAGGAGAGGGAGAGAGAGAGAGAGTGGGAGAGAGAACAGGAGAGAGAGAGAGAAGGAGACAGAGAGAGAGAGAGAACAGGAGAGTGGGAAAGAGAGAGAGAGAGCAGGAGACAGAGAGCAGGAGAGAGATGAGAATTGTTGAGAGCTATACTCGAGAGAAATGGAGAGAGTACACAAAAAGAGAGACACTCTAGAGAAATAAGAAGCACGAAGGAGGAGACACAGTACGTCTGCTCCACTTTGAATCGACTTATTTATGCCTCGCCCACAAATGCCCTCCAGGCTAAGTAAAAAAAATGCATGCGAATTTAAAATTGTCAGTTGAAAGATGAGTTGAAATTGTGGTTGCGTGATGTTTTAGGTCTGGTACGATTAAAATGAAACTGAAACTGATCATAAAGTGACTTTGTTGTGACTTGGTTGAGGATGAACAGTCCGTATCTGCAGGTCATTATAAAATATACTGCTTTTCTGTGCATCACCAGCAGGACCTCGGCCAAGTACATCTGGTAATAATTACGAATTCATTGTATATAAGAAATGTCAAAGAAATGTTTGCTGGTATAAACTGATTTTGCGATTAAATGTTTGCATGCTTTTTACTTGATTAAATGCCAAAACAATCACTAAATGACCTAGTTAGTAATATAGCTAATAATTAGATCAAACTCATTGCCATCATCATCATTACGTGTTAAGTAGGTTTTAGTGGTAGTCATTATGTAACTTTATTATTTAGTTCATTAATGAATTCCCTTCAGCAGTATTTGTCACCTTTAACTTCAGTTTTCAGTCCGACATAGTCTACCTGCCACAGCAATATCACATAGACACACACAGAAAGGGTACAATAAGAAAACATAATAACCAGATCCCTCTTGGCTACAGTTGCCCTTGCAAGTTTTCAACCTATGACACAGCATCCAGTCAGAAAGACCTTCAGGAGCCAGAAGGTCTTGGAAGGCTGTGTACAGAGCATTAGCTTTTCATCAAAATTCAAATCCTAATCAAACACATCTCCGCTTCTACTTACAAACACGAGAGGGTTTAGTTTCAACACAGTTTCCCCGAGAGCTGTGAGTGTGAAAGAAGGAAAGAAAACGTAAGAAAAAGCCTTTCAGAGTGTGTACACCCAACTAGAGCTGGAGAATAGTTTAGTCAATAATGCTAAGGTTGCTAACTGTGGTTAGCACCGATAAGCATTACTCATGATCACATGCTAACTAGTGACTCCTTTTTATTCATTATAATAAAAAGCCATCATTAGCATGTATGGCTGAACTATTTCTTGAACAGACCCCGAACAGTCCCGTAGTTCGTCCTGTACGTGTGTTTAGCAGTGACTCCACATTGATTTCCAATGGATTGGAACAGAGAACACGAAGCAGACTTTCTCAGGCCTGAGTGTAATTATGGGTTCATTGTGCTTTGTTTGTTGTTTGTTGTAATATGTGAACTCTAAGAGGCTTTTCTCTAAAACTTGGTATTAGCCACCCTCTGCGCTGCACTGCGTGAGCTCCTACTCCTGAATAGGCTGTAGTTACGTCGGCTGATAATTAGCAGGTAATTGCATCTCGACTGCAGCGCTGGCTTTACCTGCCTTCGCACGGAATGCAGACAGAGGGGAGTGTTTCATGGCTGTGCGTTTTTTTTGTATTTGTTTCTTTTAATTTATGGAGATATGCAATAATGAAACACACGGAAGGATGTGGGGGTTGCTTTTGATGCAGGCCGACTATTCAACCCACGCGGTTATGAAAGATATCATCGCAAGCTTATCCAAACTTTACAGCTCAAAAATGCCTTTCATTCTTTGAAGCTGCCTGAATTCTTGAGTCCACCCTCAGGAACAATTTTTTGCTTGTTTTGTGGGACGGGCTTAAAGGAATAAAGGAGTAACGTCGTACTAAAATCATATTTATACGTTTTTTGATGGGCTAACAAATGGGATTACAATAAATAGACAGACCATAATAAACACTCTTCTTTAGGCACACCCACCTTGTAACTCCAGCGACATGATCCACTTTGTGCCACACACACACACACAAACACACACACACACTGCTCACTGGTGGTCCTGTCGGGGTCCTGACCATTGATGAATGACATGAAGAGGGCAAACAAATAATGCAGAAATAGATGGATGACAGTCTGTCACAGAGTGTGCCTGTTTGATCACTTGAACTGATTAAATGGACAATTAATGTAGGTACAAGATAAAGAGGGCATTTGGCTGATACTCTTATCCAGAGCGAATTACAGTCATTAGTTACAGAGACAGTCCCCCTGGAGACACTGAGGGTTAAGTGTCTTACTCAAGGACACAATGGTAGAAAGTGGTGGGATTTGAACCTGCAACTTTGTGGTCATCAGGTTCACAGGCCACTACTAACCCAAGGTAGGTGTTCCTAAGATAATGGCATGTCAAGTGTATAGATCTAGTGGCAGCTGGTGGTTTGAGAGTTGCCCCTACAATCAGAAGGCTATAGGTTCGAATCCCAGAACCGCTAGGGTCACCACTGAGGTACCCTTCAGCAAGATACCGTCCCCACAATTGACTCCCCGGGTACCCCTCATTGGTGGCAGCCCACTGGTTCACTTGTTGAATGAGTAATGCATTTTCATATATTTTTTTCTACAGATTTTTTATTTAGACTTTATATTTTATATTGTACTTGTCTCCATGTCTCTGTGTCTTGCAGAAGGTTTCTCTAAATCACTATAGCTTTCTGATTCTGATTCTGATTCAACACTGACTAGATTATAGGATGCTAAACTCAGGGAGAAGCACGGGAGAGTTTTTTGTTATTTTCATGGATGGGCTCAGCCCAGGGGGTTTTAAAGTTTGACGGTATCGGTACCAACATGTCTGAATCCAAACACATGCACACACACACACACACACACACTCAACATCTGTACCACTACATCAGCTCTCAACACTCCAACTCACCACCTCAGAGAATTGCCCTCCGTGTCAACCCCCTCTGAGTTCAGCTACAACAGCACGACCCAAACAAACTCTATGGACAAAATAAAGAGTGGTCCCCAGGACGCAGCTGCACAGTGGGGCCCTTATGCCACAGGTTCAATAAATACACCGAGCTTCTTCAAAGGCTTTTGTGGGTGTCCATCAATGAAGCCAAGCATTCCTCACTCTTGAAAGTACAGCCTTGTTTATTTAGCAGTTAGCCGGCTTGCTGAAATGGGAAAGCCGTGTTTAAATGAGAGTTAAAATGAGCCTCCATTACCATCAAAGACATTAAAAAGTGCCATAAAAGTGCCAGCATGTAGTCTACTGGCCTCCCGCTTCAAAATGTCTGGAAAATGGTTCCATTATGAACTGTTATGAAGAGTGGGACTCCGCATGGGCCCTGTGGTGGAGCTCTGCAGTGGGGCCCACTTTATGGCCTGCTGTGCAGGAAACGATTGCATGAATGAACAAAGCCAGGAAAAAAACATTGTTTAAGGATCTTCCTCGCAGTTTAGCTTCTTCCGTACCTAGCTAGATATCTAATTTAGCTAAAAAGTAATGGAAAGCAAGATAACATTGTACACGTCTAAGTACACTTGCCTCAAACCAGTTAATTAATCTCAGGTAAACTTGCTTTGGCGGTCCTGCACTGTTAGACCATTATCTATTAAAAGAAATGAAATTACAAGCTAGATCTACTCTTTAGGTCGGCTGCTACTGTAAGACTTAGCTATTCAACATTTATCTGCTCATTATTATATACACCACTATGTTATACAGTATCAGAAAGCACTTCAGCAAGTCTATTAGAGATAAATAAACACCTACACATTGTTTGGCACAAATGTGTGACCTGCAAAGTGATAATTGGTAGAGTATTACTTGTTATCTTCATTAGCCTTATAGCTCTAGTGCCAAACTAAAGGAGCTGTAGAAGCCAGTCTTGGCTGATCAAATGCCTTCTGGTCAACTCAAGTTAGCTTTATTTTAACATACATAGATACGTATATATATATATATATATATATATATAAATAAAAAATTAATCTAT